>VDFB02047101.1:0-17709 GCA_007258455.2 Sequoia sempervirens | reverse complement strand
GTCCAAAGGTTTGGACAAAATTCTAAATCCTCTCATAGGCGGATTCAAATCAAGATTCGCACAGAGTTTAAATGGATAGTTGATCGTTTGTGGGAAATTTGTGAAGTCTCTTGCATAGACAAGTTTCACAGTTTATTTGCAATTGCAGAGATATTGGTATAAATAAAATAATATTCCATGACAACAATTGAATCATTCTACCATACCATTCCAGGACTGGGTGAGAATTTGTTAATATCATTTATTACTAGTTTGGAGGGTGGAGATATTTAATACTAAAGAGCAAAAAGGAGAAGTAATATATTAATAATTCTTGAGCCTGATAGCTTCAGATTTACCACGGTCGTCAATTTATTAGTCGTGTCACTTTATGGACTCGCAGCCTTAATCTTCAGACTATCTTATCTCACTTGGACCCTAGCAATGAAAGATTGAGTCCCTGTATCCCCTTTTTGGTCAGCTGCGTGTATTTTGGGGAAGTCAATCCATTAATATTTTCATCCATGCATCATTCTCCAAGAGGACGTGAAGAATATATTAAATGATTTAGCCAAGGGAAAGAGCATACGATGCAATAATTTATGCAAACCCAACAACAATTAATCACAACCATTGGTCAGATGTCTTAGGACATGAATTCTCTAAGGGTGAATAGGAATGCTATAGATGAAGGAAGAATTGTAGGAAATGATAACCCACGAGGTGCTAGTACTAGTGGGTCACGGAGACCTTTCCAGCCTACACTCACACCTAGGGAGAAGGAAGAAGAGGTTCCACAGGAAGAGGAAAAAACATTGGTGGATGAGGTAATGGCAGTTTACAATGAGTATCACACCCTTCCACATGCCACTAGAAACGAAATAACCTTGAACTAGTATATGAATCAACATAAGGATACAAGGACACAACATGAGCAGAGACCTAGAGGCTTGCATAGGGAGTATCAGCATGTCTTAATTAAACTCATTCTTCCTAACTTTGATGGTAGCGGAAAAACCATAGCACGTGCTTGGATACAAAAGTTGGACACATTCTTGACTATCAAGCCTATACAAGAAAATGATGATTGGTGGCATCATGGTTTGGTGACACAAAACCATGCATTAATTCAGTCCTATGATGAATTTAGAAGCAAATTAATTGCTAGATTTGATAGGAAGGATGTGGAGATGTACTTCAGGGATTTGGCTATGATTAGATAGCATGGGGATGTTGATAGTTATATCAACAAGTTTAAAAAGATGGTTGTTATGGCTCCAAACATATCAAAGAAGAGGGTAGTAATGTTGTTCACAAAAGGGTTGCATCATAATTTGAGAGGTTTGGTAAAAGCTTTCAAGCCTAGTACCCTACAGGATGTTATCCAATTGGTGCTTGATCTTGAGACTACTTAGCCTACACCTTCGCCCCAAAGGAAGAATTTCAAGGATAAACCAGAATACAAACCAAAGGGGAAAACTTTCAATTAGCCTAAGCCTAAGCTACTTATTATGGATTTTGAAACAAGGAATGAATTGCGTAGGAAGAAGTTATGCTTCACACACAAGGAACCATGGGAACCCGATCACATGTGTCTTGGGAAAGGCAAAGCGCATTACATAGAGGTCATCTCAGACATTGATGGAGGTTGTTGGCACGAGTTTGCAATTGGAACATGAGGAGTGACCAGTAGAACACAATGGTGCTAATACAGGATGAGGTCGTAAGGGCAATGCCATACCTTTTGTTTTTTGAATCATCTTTGAGTGATGACAAGAAATACCAGGCAGATGACACTGGTGAGATTCACTATCTTATTGATATTACAAATTTACTAGCCAAGTATGGGATAGCACTGGAGAATACATGGTTGCTGCAAGGCATGACATTCTATGGAGAATTTCAGAATTGGTTCAAGGATTCTCATCCCATATAGGGATGTCTAGTGGCTGTCCAACATTGGTGAGCATAAAATTTCCAAATTTGGCATTTAGGACTATCGCTGATCACTTAGGTTTGTGTGCACGAAATTGCCACTTCAACACTTGGAGTTTGAGTGATGTTTTTGAGGCTTTAGATTCTACTAGTGATCATGAAGATCTTTGGGCATTCCTAGTTGGCAGAGAGACCAAAAGTTCATTACTTGAGTAGGACATAAGCGTAACCAATCAAGAAAGAAAGGGTAATCATGGGTAGTTACAATAGCAGCTCAATGGGAAAATAAACCATTAATATTTTCCTATGTAGGAAGCAAATAATGAGAGGAACAAAGGGATTGTTTGTTCAGGGAAACAGAAAGAGAGAGAGATCAGCTTGAGGATAGTCAATAGAGAAAAGGGTAGAGGTTGATTCTCCAAAGTTTGGTCACAAAGGTGAGGTGACCAAAGGATAGTCACTAAGGTTCCTTGAAATTGAAAAGGAAAAGGAGATAGAGAGAAGTCAAGAGATAGAAGATAACTCTGGCTTGTAGTTTACTGATGTACTATGAAATCAATAAGCCTATCATAAGCCATAGTTGGCAAGGCATGTGAGATTATTTGTGATTCTTGAGTTTGGCCTATTGTTTGTGATTCTTGAGTTTGGCCTATTGTAGCTCGTGAGGACATATTATCTTTTGAATTAATAAAATAGTAATGTTTGGCTTCCTTATGGCAAGTGATTATGTGGTTAAGGCTATAGGCTGATAGGTAGTGTGGCCTTACATTGGACCCTCTTTTCTAGACTACACCGTAGTTTTGGCTAATTATGCCTATTCCTCAAATACCCCATATATGCATTCCTTGTTGAGGGCTACATATGAAATTATAGATTAATTTCAAGAATCATGAAGAAAAACTATTAGAGGTAATGTAAATTACAAGGAAATAAGTATGCCTTGACAACTTTTAGCAATCCTGGTTTTCTCATATGGATTGCATAATCGTGCATAGAGGATGCAAATGTAACAAATTTCAAAATTTAGGAACTAAGAAATTGGAAAATACAATCTTTCAAATATATGAGAGCAATGAAAAATTATATAAGCACTTGTAGGTACAACAATACTCCAATAATTCTATGTCTTTGACTCTATATGTGCATAAATAAAAATATAAAATTATGTTGACATGAAATCTAGTGTCCAATACAATGAAACAATTAGAGAAAAAACATCTTATCCTTATTGAATAGCAAATAAAAAGACACAATCGCTTTCATTGTGTCATTTGATTGATTCGCTACATGTAAAACTGATAAAAAAATGAGCAATTGATTTCACATATTATTATTTTTAAGTGAAGACTTCCTTTCCAAATTCACCTTTCGAGCCTTTGAAAAGGAAAGTGTGTTACGTTGTAAATTTTTGCAACAACTGCCCCTCAATTATTTCTATTTTTTTTACTAGTTCTAACTTGGATGATCAAGCATCTTCCATCTAACTTAGAAGTGTCAACTTCATAACTTTTCCAACCACAGTCATTGGGACAACTCTACATCACCACTTATATGCTTACACTAGAAAGTGGTAAGTTGTTAAAGTCAAGGTCAACCCTAGACCTAGAGCTAAACCTTGAGGGTTCATTCATGATGACCTTACCTACATATCCCTTTTGGGAATTAAAGGCTCCTCAATTTGTACACCAATGGTAGAGAGAATTCATTCTCTCCTCTTGTATGAGATCTATGATCTCAATCTTAAATCATAATTATTTGTTATGTTTATTCTTTCAAGTTAGTTGTCATGTCCCCGAAATTGTAACACTAAATATGAAATATGGAGACAAAAATAAATAAACCAAATATCCAAATGACAACTATGTCTCAAATAAATAAATAAATAAACAATAAAATATAAAAATATATTACCAATCTTATTATAATTATCAAGATAATATAATAAATATAAATTAAAGGTATTTACAATTATCATTTATAATATTAAATTAAATCATGTTATGTGTACCATTGATAATATTATAATATTAAAATCATATCGTATGTATCACTATTAATATTATAATATTAATTTAAAATCATGATAAAGATAACCTTATAATATTATTTTATTAATATATGTTTTCCTGATTATAAGCATAGTATTAAATAATAGAGTAACAGATAAATATTAACTAATAAATATCCTATTACTAACAAGCTAAAGCTGAATACTTATTAATATATTTGTTGGGTCTACAACCACAAGAGGTGAGTAAAACTTACGGAAATAAATAACTGAATACTTACTACAGAATAGAAAATGATACCCAAATGAGAATGAATAAGTGATTAGAAGCGAATCTCTGATAGAAAATTATCTTTATGATCTACGCAGACTGAGATATGTGTTTCCATAGCTCTGTCATGCTTGTTATTTATATTTATTAGTTCTAGGGTAGGCTTATCATAACTATGGTCTGTGGATTACATATATGTGTTCATATGAAATATATCTATGCATCAATATTCATAGATACATCATAAATGAGGAACAATTACAATATACATACTTATAATATATACAATAATATAATATAGAAGTTACAATTATCCAATAATGATGCTTGCAGCAATTATTGTATATCATAAGCTGCTATGACTTTTACTATAAGGATAGACTTCGGACCAAAAATTCCTTTTCGCTAGCACTCAATAAGGATAGGGAGTTTGTGGAGGGAAAGGCTGGTAAATTGCTCCATTGATGGACGATCCCAAGACGGGTGGGACACCTTGAGGGAGTCCAATTTGAGATCGTGCACACCCTTGGCACAGTAAACCTACCATCCAATGAGGTTAGGAAAGAGGAAACAAGGCGAAGATCTATTCTGAATCAAGAGTAATAAGTCATATCAGTTTATGATGTGTTTATGCACTAGATGATGATGCATCTGCCTTATCCTTAAAATGCTCAATCTGGAATCGTCTAATTTGAATTGGATTAAGGAACTATGTGTATTTTTCGGTAATGCATGATGTGTGCAGGCCCTCAAGGCAAATTACATGTGCAAAATTAGGTGTTGGTAAAAAATTTCTTGACCCTAACTTGTGCATTTTATGTCTCTAATAAGGGGACATTACATTAGTCCAATCACAATAGAATGATAAGAAACACCTTCCCATCAATTGTTGCTTCCATACCAATCATCACTATACAAACACACTAAAAACCACATAGGGACCATATCATACCAATATTCCTTGTTCACACTGTGATTGCATTAAACATACATCGTTTATGTACAAGGTGACTAGCTCATTCACACATCATAGGTACAACAATGACTAGCTTTGTACACACATCACAAGCACAACAATGAATGGTTCACACATAACTCATGTATACACGATATAATAACTTGTGCATGCATCACATATGCATAGTGTGACTAGCTCATGCACTCATCACATTCACACTATGAATAACTTAACATCACATGTTCACATTAAGATAACTGATAAAATGGAAGTGGATGCAATCCACTACATGCATCAACCCACTACTTGGTTCATGGTCACATAAGCCCAAAAGTAAATCCTATCTAGAAAAATAATGTCAATGCATCCCATACTACACTGTGGGTCCCATCCTTTTGCCAATCCACCACCATCTATGATGACAATCAACCATCCCATACTACTTGATGCCATTACTAGCAAGAGCATAAGTATAACAATGTGCACAATACCTAAGGCCATCACTAACTAACACATAGTGAGCAACTAGCAATAAGAAGTGGATGTGACAACTACATGCATATTCCCATTACCTAATCACTACCACCTACCCTTTTAGTGTGTCCTAGCTAGAAAAAAAGAATATCAGTGTTATCATACTACAACATGGGTCCCATCCTCTTCACGAATCCTCTACACCAGTTGTGATGATGGGAAATCATCCCACACTACTTGCGATCATCACCGAATAAGAAGTAAATTTAAAAAAACACATTGCATAAGGCCATTAATAAGATTCCCATAGCTTGTAGAACCATTGAGTCAATGGATTCTAACATCTATCGCCCCTAGGCCACCAAAAACAAGTCTATCCACCCTGGAAGTGGGTAGTACTAGACATGTAACACCACGTGGCCTTGGTGATATGTCAACCAACCCCTTCACAACATGGGTAGCTCCTAGCATCAACCACCTCCATGCTAATAGTGAAATTTGACTATACCCTAAGATATGATGGATGGCTCCAAGCATCCATCGCTTGCACAACATTAGTGACAACCAACTAATTGCTTTTGTATCATAACATGGATAGTTCCTAGCATCGTCACCTCCATGCTATTGGTGAAAGCCAACTAATCTTAAAGATACGCTAGATAGGCCCTCGAGGTGTAGATTGGATGGTTGAGCCGTTGAAAGACACAAACGATCGACACAAGTTCAAACCTCGACTCACCCAGCCATGCATGTTGTGGGGCAGGCGTTGGTAAATCATGCAGCCCAGAGGGGATTAGTCTCGCCTAGTAACGAAAGCTTAAGAGAAGCCCAACCGGTTGCAAGGATACCCCTCTAAGATATCAAAAAAGACAAGATACACCAAATAGATCTAGGCATCTGTCACCTCCATGGTAATGGTAATAGCCAACTAACCATTCTTGTATCTAACTTTGTTCTGACTTGTGGGGTCATCTTATAGCCAAAACACATAATCCACACATTATAGAGGTTCACAATACTAGTCAATTGGCCCTAGATATATGTCACAATCAAGTGATCCATGAACCTATACACAAAATTCTATATGTCTTGAGGTCAAATCACTGACACATATTTAACACATTGAATCCACATGAGTTGGCCTCTCCTCAACACCTATACATAAACAATACCAACTTAAAAGTAATCAAATTCATCTACTTCATTCAAATTGTTATTTGAAAACAAATTATTTGGAAGCACATTATTTATTAGATACAAGTTATCAGGTTCCTTAACTCATTCATAGCCATCTAATGCACATTTTAGCCTCAAGCTAAAGCATACTTAAAAAGGAAGGTCGAACAAGTTTAGGATCAAACCTAAACCCTAGAGTTATTTCCTAAACCCTCCCCTACGAACTTGCGTCACAAGAGCATCCATCATCGAACAATTTCCTATATACCTGCTTCCAAACAAGATCAAAGTTGCATGTAGTTCTCCTAGGATTTCAACTATTGAGATGAGAACTTACACTTTCCCAAGCTAAGACAATCTATACAATTACTAGACACATTTTATCACCTACATCAACAATGTATATGCCTCTGGAAATCCCAACCTTGATAGATGGTTTCCCTAAAGAGACTAGAGTTAGCTTAACCAAGGGGGATCATGTAAACAAGATAAAATATAATTATATATAATTTTATGTAATGTCCCCTCCTCAGCCAGTCTCAGTGTTTTGATGGATTAGCCTATCAATGGGTCCTTGTAGGCTAATGTTGGTGTTCAGACGACCTTGCTTTGGGAGTTTTCTTCTTCAAAGTCTAGTGATATTCAGTGTTAGCTTTCTTGAGGTGTTTCAAGCTCTGTTTGCACTCACTATTTTTTGTAAGTCTCTTGGACATTTGGGTCTGAGCTTACTATTTATAGTAAGCCATCCAGATGGGCAATGGGTTACCCCATGGTGTTGGCAGAATTAATTAATGTTCAATTTTAATGGATTTACAACATATTAATTATTATTAAAGAGTTAACTTTAATAATAATTAAATTAGAAAGTAGATATCATTAATGGCTTTAATGACCTTATAATATATAACTTATTTTAATAGCACAAGGTCAATTATTTAAGTCATTGAAAAAGGCACCCACATGAAGTTATAACACTTGGCAACAAAAGCAAATATGTTAATATATTTAAATGGATTAAAAGCAAAGGAGAAATCATGGATTCTATGAGGAGGTATAAAAGCTTTTGAAAAAGCACATTCAATTCATTCATACTTTGCAAATTTTATGAGCTTTTGTTGTGGAGAAGAAACCAGGGTTTCTAGCTGCAAATCAATCTTGGAGAACAAAAACTCTCTCAAATTTAGTGATCTACAGGTGTGAAATACCACCCAAAGAATGCTCTTCAGGTGGCTACATTCAGGAGTCACATTTGTGCATATTGGAATCAACATTTTAAAGTTACTCAAGGGATTATTGAGCGGATCAAATATACATTGCAGAATTCAATAACTATTAAACATTTATTGCTAGCACGTGTGGATTTGAGGAAGGTCGTACCATTCATTGAGTTGGTCGTACATTTCTTGGCAGGCCGTACTTTGCCAGTTTGGGTGTGTGAATTCAAGGAAGGGAAATGCCTAGGTATTTTCTACAAACTTTCAACCTTTCTAAGCGTCTAAAGCATATGTACATTGAGCATCAATTTCAAGGCAAGATTTTAAGGTTTTTTTGAGTTGGGCGTCCAGTTTGCCATTTTCCAGTTTGTTGATCAGAATATCTCAGATTTGCAATAATCTCTTATTTGATCTCTGAGTATGATCTTATTGTAAATTCAAAGCAATAATAAATTTGAGCTGGTCAAATTCATATATTTATTTTCGGTATTTCTTTATTTTTGCATTTGTATATATTTTATTGCTTTCCTGGCAAATATTTAAAAAAACACAAAAAAACAAAAGCAAAAAAACTACAAAATCAAAAAAGCAAAAATCAGTAAGCAAATATCCTATCAAAGCTGAGATATTTCATTTTACCCTAATAAATCGATTCAATATAATACCAGGAACATCTCTACCTACAATGGTACATTTTAACATCCTTATTTTTACTGAGGATTGAAATATCAACCATCTTAAATGACTTACCTTAGACTACAATCTCTTATAAGGACAAATTGTTCAAATTGAAGCCATAGACAAAAATATTATCCATAACATAGTCAATATAGAATAATCTAATCATAACATAGCACAAGGTAGAAGTAGTCAAATTATTGTTGACATGCAACAATTATGCAAAGTCTCGATATGGCTCCCAATGATATTCTACCAAAATATGATTTAACAATATCAAGTGTCTTAATCATATTAGATTACGAATTCCTTAATTAAAAACAAATGCATGAACAAGGCTACCAAAAAACTATCTAAAACATTGAAAGACTTGCAACAATAATTATAAACTTGATTAAGCATGATTGATAACTAAGTCATACTTAGACAATAGGGATAATGTATCAATTAGATCATCTGATGATATACCCCCAATGATTTTAGTAATATTAATATTTGTAACCTTCTACTTTATTTACCCTTTGGTACAACTGCATATTCTTATACTAGTCCAATTCATGGTTTGGATAATGTTTATACTTGTCATTTATATCAATTATGACCTTAATGGTTAGTAGTAAGTGATTTCATATTGTTGTGATAGGTTTTCCTATCAACAATTTGTTGGGAGTTGAGTTGGCCGTTATTCCCAAAAGGCCGACCTGTCAGGAATCCACTACAATCCCAGATTAAGGATCCACAAGAGGCTGTTAAACCATGTCACGAATCGTGTGGTTAATGCTGACTAAGGGTGGAAGCGTTGAGCTTCCAACAACCCCCCCGGCATGACAACGAGATTCGAACCCACAACCCCCGCTCTGATACCACTTGTTAGGAGTTGAGCTGACCGTTATTCCCAAAAGGTCAACCTGTCAGGAATCTGCTACCATCCCAGATTAAGGATCCACGAGAGGCTATTAAACCATGTTGTGAATCACGTGGTCAACACTAACTAAGGGGTGGAAGCGTCGAGCTTCCAACACAATTATACTCAAAAATAATTGAACGAACCATGTAGTCAATTATCTATAATTCATAACCACCCAAAGAGCTAATAGTCAATCCCTACCATTAGTGAATCTCCAAATCTAGTGATCAATCGTCAATATCAATGAATCACCACGTAAGTAAAAATACTTGACCATAGAAGAACATCTACTAGTGAAGATAACTAGTTATCATGTTATGCCAATGCACATTTATCTAGGCTCTATAGGTATATATACTTTAGAGAGAAACATACAAGAGACTACTTTCGTGAGGATTCAAATCCTGCTTCTTGATTTCCTTCTAATACGAATTGAAATGGTAATATTAATCTGTGCATATCAATTCATGTGTTGTGTTTCTATGTGCCAACGAATACATTTTGGATTTGATATATGAGTGAGAGTCACTATGTACCCATCTTTGTCAAACCATTCCACATGTTTTACAACTAGGCGAGGGTGAGGGAATAGTTTCTATTTTTCAACATCCATCAACCCATATGAGGACATGAATATAACTTTCAGTTCACTATTGAAATCAAAGACCAAAAGAAACAAAATATGCATGTCAACCTTCTCAATGACTGGTTGTAATGATAAAATACATGGCATAATTTAAAATGACTTCTAATGAAGAAGAATTTGCAAAGAAACACAAAAGAGCAACACCAAAATGATGATTATTGGACAAAATCTAGTAGCAAAAAGCCACAAATTGAATCCACTAACTCAATTGAGAAAGGTAGTGTTGACATTTGTTTTAGAAAAGTGAAAGGGCTTCTACTAAATATTTTAAGCAAAGTGATATAGGAAATGTGGCTAAGTTTTAAGCGCTAAAGAATGAGAAATGGAGGGAAAAAATAAATGAGTTGGTTTGCCTTTCACTCTTTAACCCACGTAGCAAGGACAGGTTTTAGGGTCTCCATCTTTGCTGCCATTGAACATTGAAGGAGCTGCAATGGTGGCATTGAAGGAATCTTTTGCAGAGTTTTTAGGGAAGCATAACCCACATTGCAAAACAAAGCAGAGGTTTTGGCCCACGTTGCAGACTTTAAAAGACAACGTGGAAGCTAACTGAAGAACCAGGTTTGTTTGTTTCTTTTCTTGAAAAACTTTTTGCATTACTTATAAGGAGTCATGTTTGTTCCCGAAGGATCATGTTCATGATAATAATTTTTGTTGAAATCATCACATGAACATGAATTTAATCTTAAGCCTAAGTTGTCGGTACTGGTTCGGGGGTTCAGTTTGCCAGTACGGCTAAATTTTATTTTTTGGGGTGGGGATTGGAGGGGCACGGTGGTGTTTGGTTCGTTAGTACAAAAACATGTAAAAATTATATAATTATATATATATGCATCCTAGAAGCATGAATTAGGATTAGAATATCACATAACATCATATAAACAACAAAACCAAGTCACAAACTTGAATGTCATTTAAAACATGCATGATAAATAATCATCGTTCAAACTTGAATTGTGGTAGCTTGATATACAATGTGTATTGATGCCAGGGTTCAATTTGTATGATTTTGAAAAAAGAAGCCAACTAAGTAGACTTATCAGCATTCTTCAAAAATCATAAGAATTTGTTTACTACACTAGCCATTTTGATGTCTTCTTGCAGTCTCAAACACTATTTTGTATCATTGTTACATTGGTGGTCTTGAGAGTGGTAGCTTAATATAGCTCCACAATACAAAATCTAGTTTACCTGTGCAATGTAACAGTGGCATAGGCAGATTTTTCTTTGAAAGAACCAAAGGGTGACTGCACAATTGAAGTGTATAAACACATATCTTTTTGTAATATCAAGGATACTTTTTGAATCTTCATGCATTGCTAATCTAAAAGGAGAGGTCAAAAAGAGACAAAACCTCCCTAATGATGCAAAGGCATGGCCAAGCAGTTCTAACTCTCCACATGAAGAGAAGAGAGATGTTGGAGAGTACATCAAGTCAACGAGAACAGAAGTGTAATGTGTTTTAGTTTGTAGTATTCCTCCAGTTCTCTACAAATGTGTGATAAATTGAAAATTCTCAATTCAATGATGCAGACAATTTTTGAAAAAAGAAAGTTGTGTCACAGTCCATTTTCAATCCAACAAGCAAAAATGAAAGCTCAGCCTCTTGGAATGAAAATGATTGTTTGCAAAACAAATGAATAAGAATGAGGTAGTTGGCATGGGTCAAAGTCAAACTCCATAAAACATTAAAAAAAATAAAAAAAACACTTTTTGGACGCCTAGGCACGCAGGTTCTGTCTTGGTTCGCTTGGGTTCTGCCTGGGCGAATCAGACCCAAAAATGAAGGATCCTGGTCGAACCCACAGGCGATCAAATAGGAACCAAACCAGACCCGAACCAGGGGTTCCAAAGGCAAATCTGGTAACTTAGTCTTAAACCTTTGCCTAAATTCTACCTAAGAAACCCTAGTCAATGGTATAGATGCCTGTATTGACAGATGCTACAGTCATATGGGTAGAAAATGAATGTTTAGAAGTCAAGACAGTTCTCAGAACATGATGAGTTACTATGGTAATAAGAACGTTGCAAACCTGTAGAGGATGGTATAGAAGGTTTCCAAGGACAAGAAGCTCGTTTATTGGAACAGTTCATCATCATGAGCCAAAGAATTCAATCAAAGAGTTATGGGGAGTGGATTCTAGGTTTTTCGTTGATCATGATATGTTTTCCATTATATCAGATCCAATCATTGTTGCCATATCACTGCCTTTTCACCATACAGAGGATCAAGATGTTATCCATGTATGTGCGGATGGCTTTCTTGTAGTGGCTAAAACTTCAGTTTGCCACCATCTAAAGGATGTGGTGAATGAATTAGTGGTTTCTCTCTGTAAATTTACAACTATTCTCAACCTATCTGCCTCTGTTAAAAGGTCTGTTCTTACCTTTGGTGATTATACAAAAATCAGGATTCCAACTGTTATAGTATTTACAATAGCTAAGGGTTCATGGTGTGCTACTACAACAGGTCCGAAGCAATTCCTCAATGATTACTGTTAGAGAAATGATGATTTGGATACTGTTGGACTCAAGAATTAGAATGAAGTGCTAGTCATAGGTTCAATGAAAATAAACATTTTCAGTGTCAAATCTGTCAGACATAAATAACAAAGAAACAAAGACGTGACAAGATGTAAAAGAGTTAAAAAGGGGCAGGGGACAGATCTGTTACCATAGGGGTTGTGTGAGCAAGAACCTTGAAGAAGTACCTAGAACTATTTGTCATGTACATTCAATAGAAGAGGTTTTGGGGTATGAGAAACCTTAACTCAATAACAGTTAACTTTGGAGCTTGAATTCTTGCATAAGACTGTTAAAGTTTCTGCAAATCAGCAACAACATCTAATAACCATGGAAAAGTGCATGCAGTCCTTTGAATCTACCAAAAAAATGATGCTCGAAAGGATGTCAATCAGGGTTTTATAAGGACATTATGAGGTAGGATACCGTACCATGAAGACTGAGAGCGGACAATGCCAAGGCAGATTCATATGAACGTATGACATTCAAGGGTAATCCCACAAAGGAGAAGACAGTATTTGGAATGTTAAGAAGGCATTTGGACTGTGTGACAGAATAGGAGAAAGAAAGCTAAATGAGAGTTTATGCCACCTATCCATGAGAATTCCTCTGTTACTACTAATGATTGGGAAAATGGTTCTATTGGTGAAATTACAACGCATGCAAAGGTTGATTGCCCATCCATAGTAAGATTAAAGAGGAAGACAACATAAGGGCCAAGTAAAATGAAGACATGAAAGATAGAAGGACAAAGGGACAGTCCTCAAGTTCATTGAAGGGAATGTCATTTCAATGATAGTCATTAAATGCAAAAGGACTGTGGAAAGGTTAGGACAGTCCCTATAAGTATGATATACGACAGTGGTCTTCAGTGACAGTGCTCATGGGTAGCAAGGATAGGGACAGTCATGACTCTCCGACAATGAAGACATGAAAGATAGAAGGACAGAGGGACAGTCAGCATAAAGAGGTTGCAAAGTTTCATGCCTAAAGACAGGAATACAAGAAGAACAGCACAGTGGCAAAATGAATGAGTTGACAGTCACAGTCAAATAGACTGGTGGACTGTGGGATTCATGGTAAGTGATGTCATGATCAATAGGGCAGTAGTCTTGAAATTATAAAGGTGCAGCTAACCCTACAACAGTACACAGTCCTATCATGAAAGATAGAAGAACATGAACGGACAATGCATGATGAACAGTGAGCTGGGCAGTCACAGTAAGAGCATGGAAGGTGGATTTTTTAGCAAGTCAAATGCCATGGCATACCTCTTCCCAGGTGCTTGGTACAAAATAATGATACACCCTAGTAAAGGGCAGTGAACAATATAGCATGTGACAGTTATAGCAGCCAATACAAATCCAAGGATAGAATGCATTATAAGGTTTCCACATAACAAGTTCAACAAAGAGTCATGGTCCTGAACTTGTGAATGGGTATATGATTGTCACCAACTAGTCCTTTTAGATGCTTAACCCAAAGTATTAATGTATAATTAAATAATGCACAGCCTAGTGAAAAGACAGTCTAAAGGTATGACAGTGGATTCAAGCACAAAATGACTGTCTATGAGTCATGACAGAGAGAGTGAATAATGAAAAGTCATGACAAAGATTAAGTGATAGGGACTGTGGCATAGTGTACAGGTAAGAATCTTCAAGACATCATAAAAGGAAAAAGGGTATAAGATGGTGTTTATTTAGTGCATGACAATAACCTTCATGAGGGACACAGTCATATTAAGGCATAGACAATCCCTATGAAAGTGAATAACAAAACTTGTTGCACAGTCTGCTCCAGAAAAGATGACAGAGTTAGAGCCAAGGAGGCAGGGTAACTAGGAGGTTGTGAAGACTAGCAAGTAGACTAACCTGTGGAAGTGATAACTGAAATCAATTCTCTAGACTTACATAAATTGAGAACAGATTTGGTTCTTTCCTTAGACAAAAAAATTCAGCAACTGACATGCCTCAAAATTTTGATTTGCGAACTTTAGCAATAATGAGTTGACCTCCTACTATAAGTTGGAATTATCTTTATATTGTTACATGGAAAAATGTAAAACGTTAATACAAATAAGATAGGTCACAGAAAGACTTCAAGTCCAATAACATAGAAACATAAGTATTATAAGTTCAATAACATAGAAAACATAGGTATTACGAGTTGAATAACATGTAACGGACTAGTCTTGGTTTGGATTTTCAAAACTGTGCACCGTGGCTACAAATATAAATTAGGAAAATGACTATTAAAAATTTAAACTTGTGTGACAGCAGAAAACAATTCTTAGTATTGGTGCATTTTTTAATTCATTTAGCTACAAGGAAAGAGTCATTATCCAATAAGTTCGGTTCTATGTATAATTTCTAATTAGAGCATACAAAGGATATGGTTTCTAAATATTGGAGTGAAGAATTAGGAACTCCTTTTAAGACCTTGCAAAAGATTCTGAGGAAAAAAGAGAAGGTTAGAACTCAAACAAGATTCTTCAAAAAAGACAAAAATTCATCAGAAATATCAAATAAGTTATAATGTCATGAGCTCAAATGGTAAACATAAATGGACTTTAATAGAACAACCCTAAGTTCAAACCCCAAGGGACATAGTAATTAGTTCAAATTGAGTGAAAATTGTATCCAACATGCTTGGTGCGACACAACCCAACATATGAGGCCAAGACAAGATCACATATTGAAATTGGTTAAGTATTGCATCCAATATGCAAAGTGTAAGAGTACCCAAGTTGATGAGGTAAGGTTCAAGTAAGACCAAGGCTACCCAAAAAGGAGGGATATTATTCAATTGAAGTTTTTTTTAATATAAGATATAAAAAGCTGAAAAAACTTAAAAACTCAAGTAGAAAATACTTAATAATGGTATGTAACAATAATTTGACAATTAAAAACAAAAAAACTTAGAAATTTTGATTACAATAATATTGTATACACATTCACTAGTGGGCCAAAAAAGAAAAAATCCCACCTGGAATTGGAAGCCAATCTATATTTGTTAACCCTGTCCTGCCTTCTTTTGCGAACCCATATGTTCAAACCTGCAATATGAAAAATGGTCAACCAAAAAAATAATTTATAAATCATCTTAAAGAGGCTAGACTTGAAATTGGTGGGTTTTTTTCTGATTATTTTAGCTACATGGAAAGACATCATAACAATAAGTTTGATTTGTATATAGTGTTTAAATAAGAATGCAAAGAATTCTGCTCTCTAAGTATAAAAGTGAAGAATAAACAGTTCCTCTTGTGACCCACAAAACTTTTAAAGGGAAAAAGAGAAAGAACCCACAACTGAAATTAAGGAGTGAATAAAATACTTCAAATACTAAACAATAAAAGTTCATCAGAGATAAATCAAATAATATGAACTCAAGTGGTACAAGTAAATGCACTTTCAAAGCAGAGACCTAAGCTTTGACGTAAGGAAACATTTTAATGTATTCAATCAGAACTTTTAAAGAAGGCGGCCATGTTTAAATTCCAGACGACATGATAATGTGTTAAAATTGGATAAATACTGGGACAACACATCCTCATGAATGAGTCAGAGACATAAACCCTGGAATCATGGTAACGTGTTAAAATTGAACAATTAAAGCACCCAGCATATCTCAATGGATGAAACAGGGGCATAATAACGTATTGAAACTGGTAAATACCATATCCACATAATAATGTATAAAATGTGAATAAAGACCATATACACAATAATAGGCTAGATGCAGCTATTGAAATTGAATGGATACAAGTTACAACAAATCAGGTACTACAAACCAGGTACAGGTATTGAAATTTAACGGATACATCGAATTGGGTAAAACATACTGGGTATTGAAATTGAAAGGATACAACTCGGTGACAATGCCAGTTACAAGTAAACCCAAGGTTGACCCAAAAAAATAAAAAAGATAAAAATAAAAGAGAACTTATAAAAGTATGCATGGAGAAAATGCTGGAAACAGCAAATAATAATAATTTGAAAATATTAAGAAGTGTGATTCGAAACATTGATGTAAATCAATTTACACAGTTAAATCTAGAAAAAATAGCTCTCCTCAATATTAAGAAGAGGAGAATGATCCAGAAATTTGAGTACATACCCATATTGCAAACATAATTATAAAATCCATATGGAATAGCAGGCTAAAATGACAGGAATCTCTTTATTTCTTGGCCCTCATCTGCAGATCAAACCTGCAAGCAAGAGTGATTAGAAAAATAAAACACAAAAGAAACCCAAAAATCAACTGTTGATCATTTTATCGCAAACAGAATTATTATACCCACGTGGAATTGAAGACTGAAATGACCGAATTCTCTATGTATCTTGGCCCATTTCTGTAGATCAAACCTGCACATAGGAAAAAAAACTCAAAAATCAATTGGTTAATCATGTAATGGAAGTTAATCTAAATAAATTTGCATGCACCCAGGAGTCCTTACAAATTCTAAAAGATATATGCTCTGATTGTAAATAAACCACAAAAGAAACCCAAAAATCAACTGGTTGATCATTTTATTGCAAACAGAATTATTATACACACGTGGAATTGGAGAATGAAATGGGCAAATTCTGTAGGTATCTTGGCCCATTTCTGTAGAGCAAACCTGCACATAGGAAAGAAACCAAAAAATCAATTGATTAATCATGTAAAAGAAGTTAAACTAAATAAATTTGCATGCACCCAGGAGTCCTTATAATTTCTCAAAAATATTTGCTCTGTTGGTAAATATATTAAAATAAATTGCAGCGCCTAGTGACTCTAAACACCCGAGAAAATTATTCTAGCGAAATTTTAATTGGCTATATTAGTAATTTCCACAATAACGCCTAAAATCTACAATACTATATTCTCTGGTCGTAACCTCAACTGTGTTTGAAGTTAGAGCAAGGTCAATTGCCAACAACTCGTTTGAACGC
>VDFB02047100.1:0-12808 GCA_007258455.2 Sequoia sempervirens | reverse complement strand
GTTTTCTTTCAAATCATTGACATATTTCATAGTACAAAAATTGGATTAGAATGCTATCTTAAAAAAACTTTTATACTCTGATTGTAATTAAGTTTTGGCTCCTTATTGATAGCTTGGATCAGAATTTTGTTACTAAATATTCTACTTAGAGTTTGATTAGATTATTATCTTGAAAGAACAATGGATTGTTCATTGTAACTTATAAATGCTTTAATTTATATTTCATTAGCATCTTGATTTTTCTTGCTTTGTTTGGCTTTTTGAGCAGTATGGGCCCATTGTTGACATTGATCTTAAAGTTACTCCTCGGCCTCTTGGTTATTGTTTCATAGAGGTATGCCAATCATCTCACTTTTGAACATTCTACTTTTTCCATTTCTTACCGTGTGTATCAAATTTGGACAATGTTTCGCTTATTATGGTGGTATCTTCAAATAGGATGTTCCTGTTTGATATTAGTTTGGTTTCTCCAACCATTTTGAAAAATAGTTTTCATGTAGATAATTTCTACATATTATCTGTGTTATTGTAGTTTTAGGATGCTTGAGATGCATAGGATGCAATTTGTGGTCGTGATGGATATAATTTTGATGGGCATAGATTAAGGGTGAGAAGGAACATAACAAAGGCAGTGAAAATTACTTCATACTTTTTATTTTAATTTGCTATAACAACCTGAGTACTCTATTTCCTCTTTCACTCTATACAATTAGTATGTGTATATGTGTTGAATGTATTTTTTTGTGTGCAAGTTGAATTGGCCCATGGAGGTCGAGGACTGCCTTCATTAGGAGATCACTACAATGGCTACAACTCTAGTGGTGGTCATGGTGGCAGTATTGGTGATCATGGTGGAGTCTCTAAGTGATCTAAATTTTGTGGTATGTTGGTAATTTATTATATTGTTTTAGATGTCTTTATATTTTGAAATCTAGACATGGCTTGTATGTTGGGGGAACCTTATCAGCTCAAAAAAATATAAATAGTTGTCTTTTTATTTATTAATAGGTGGAATGAGCATTGCAAAAGGTCTGTCACCCCTAAAAGGGGCATTAATGGCCAAAAATACTACAAATAAGCTACTAATGGAAAAATATGCAGATTTAAAGCCAAAATGGAGCTCAACTGTTCGGTCTAATAGCATTTTCTATCATTTCTTAATGGTTTTTTTTTTAACATATCCATACATTCTTCTATCAGCCTGTTTAGCTGGGAATAACTTGTCCCATCAACCTCAAAACCTTTCTATCAACTGATTATTACCAAAATTGTACCAGTCCATCCTTAAATGTTGATATTTTACATAGAAAATGGAGTGCAAACCGTTAACCCTTAAGTTTATCATATTAGATCAAACATCTACAAACAGCTACAAAAAACACTTGTACCATAGACCAGATACTTAGAACTATTATTAACAAAATGGTGTCTCTCCAGCAGTTTCCAATTTCTTGTGATGGTTAAAGTTGATTCCTATGTAATGCTAAGATTTCAACCTAACACACGCTAGATAATGCTAAGAATCAGAAAGTATTTTTATTGTTTTCAACAGATAATCAGAATTTTTCTTAACCTTTTCTAAATGTACATTTGTGCAATTAAACTATGTTTATCCCTTAAGCAAAAGTATAGAGTTGATATCAAAAAACAAGAAAAACTGAAAACAGAGAAACAAAATATGAAGATAAACCATAGTACAACAAACCTGGATTTACAAAGAGTTTGAGGAGTAATTTTGGAAGAAGTTCAGTTCAGACACTAACGAGCTAGCATTGTCGTCCATAAAGTGCACTATCGTCCTCTAGTTGTGCCATTGTTCCAAATCAACAACAGAATCAAGGAGCTGTACATATGCCAAATTTTCTACGCACAGAGGATGAACACACAAAACATAACACACAAGATATCCAGAAAAATACCTGGAATAATGGTAATATGTTTTAAACTAGATTAAACTTAAATGAAATACCAGAATGACGAAGAAAGGTTTAGATAATGCAAAAACTCAATGTGAGAGAGTCTTCAAGAGATACCTATAACTAGGATAGAGGGAGAAGGTTTGACTGCTTGGGAGCTTGTCAAACTGTTCAAGCCCCAAATATGGTCTTTTGATCTCCATGAGCAGCCATAAAGAAAAAATATTGGAATGAAAATGGATAGTGTGTGCTCTTAAACTTCTAAGTGCTTCTAGAGTTCTAAAAGGCAACAATATGGTAATAGTCTATTTATATCAATAACTCTGGTCTGCAGAGCTACCGATATCCTAGTGTGTATGGTAAATGGAAAAGAGTAGGAGGTGAAAACTCCAAAGTGCCAACAACAAGAAGTATGAGAAAACAATGGTACACAAGAATGCTTGAAACTCTTTCTCAAGAGAATGGAGAGAGCGAGAACAATGATAAGGACAATGACAATGGTATTATTAGTATCTAGAAGACATGCTATGAAAAATTGTTAAAATTAGAATGAATATGAGGGGCTTGAATCACATGAGGGTAAAGAAATAACAATGCAACATCACCTAGCTCAAGAGAGCTGTGATGAAACGCCTCTTTGATCGGTGAATAGAAGCTGCACTTGTTGTGAAGAGCAATCTTCCAGTTAAATGCTCTAGCAATAAGAAATGAAGCTTGTCATATGAAAATCCTACAACTAGAAGAGAATTCAAACATGCATGAGAGAATGTGGAGAGAGTGGGAGAGAAGCTCAAAGGTCACCAAAAAGGTATTCTTTGACAAAGGTGATTGTGCAAAATCCATCCTATGGGTCGTACAATGGCTACATGTGAAATTTAGAAGTTAAAACGTCAGTGTTTGGTTGGAAACAAGTATGACAATATTGTCACAGGATGGAAGCACTCCCACACAAACGTTTGTGTGCCAGTGTTAATGTCCAAGTACAACACGGTTAGAGATTTTAAAAACTAGAAATAAAATATTAAATAGACACAAGGAACACATGAAAATACATAAGATTAACTTGGACATATAAAAACAAAAAAAAATGTTAGCACTAGGAGTAGGTTAAAGGTCAAGGTTGGGCTAAATGCATCCTAGAAACATGCCAAGGAGATAGACACTAAAATGAGGACAATTTGTAATGTCAAAATTGTAGGGCTTGTAATTTTTGACCTTACACTTGTTCATCCTTTGATTAGATAAAGGCAATAGTTTTTGGGCTTGTAGATATTGGAGCACGACCACCATCCTTCCCTAGTGAGGACACCACATGTTTAAGGATTGTTGCTTGTGGCTCCTTAGATTGCGTTGCTTTCTTGGAAAATAGAGAAAAACACACATGACTCTAAGATTGCCAATTCCTTTAAGACTTTATATTTCTCCATCACCTAGGGTAGGAAAAACCATGGTACTAGATAGACCCATTACACTCATTATGCAACACATGGGTAGTGAGTGGGATCCTCATAATGTTGTTGTAGAGCTTCTAGGTATAGTTGCTTGTAACTTCAATCGTGGTATTAGGTCAACCTCTTCCCTCTAGGGCTCCTCTTCTATCAATTGAGTACATTTTAGGGTACAATCTTCTTGCCACCTAGAACCTTTTTTACTATCTAATCATACACTTCATGATCCTAACTAGGGTCACCAATTTCATTTGAATATCATCCTTGGTCGAGGTTCAAATGCATTTCACCCATGTTAGTAGCATTGCTCTCTCCTAACATACTTCCAATCATGGCCAATTTGAAAAGAATGTCCAAGCTTCTTATTCGATATTGTACCTCCACATAGAGACCCCTTTATGCCACCTTTCATGATGTTAGCTTCTTCCTTTTGATGGTGAAGGTTCAACCGATGCCTTATCTTCCTTAGAATGATGCTGAGATGTCTGAATTTTGAAGTGGTGAGGAGACTT
Source organism: Sequoia sempervirens (assembly GCA_007258455.2). Classification (NCBI taxonomy): domain Eukaryota; kingdom Viridiplantae; phylum Streptophyta; class Pinopsida; order Cupressales; family Cupressaceae; genus Sequoia; species Sequoia sempervirens. The sequence goes on along the minus strand of VDFB02047100.1, from coordinate 8,932 downwards.
CTTTACCTCTATTTCCTTGAGCTTTCTATCATTTTATAAATAGATCATGAAGTGTGATATGAAATGTTTACATTAAAAATTTGCATACAATTAAATTAAGAAACAATAGAATATGTCCTTATTTCTGATTAGAAATTTTGGTAACGAGGTCAATGATTCCTCCTCAGTGATTAAGGCTCATTTTGAAGTTGGTTAAATGAAAAAAACTGAGAACTTGATCTAAAGGTTTCCTGAGAAAAATGCATTTAATGTTTGTTTGGTATGTTGGAAGTTTCAAACAAATGTTGGTATCTAAGTTGTTTATAATGCATCTACTTGTTACATCTTGAAAGTAAGAATGAGGGAGCATCAACATATGTGGACATAGGAAGCTGCTATAAAAAGACTAAAAGCCAAGGTTCATTTCTAAAGCCTTTGATCCATTGATTATTTTTCAGAAAGGAAAATGAGGTTAAATGTCGGACCCTCTCCCCCAACCAATAAGGATAAAGCTTTACAATGTGACAATTAAGAAGTAGCTCAAATGGCAGAGTCAATAGCTTTAAAATGCAATGCCCATCAACTAGGAAAAGGCTTGGTAGAATTTTGGAAGATTTGGACTCTAAATAAACTACTTAATATTGATAAGTAACTGCCGTCCTTTATAGTGATAAACTATTATTTTGTTTGTATGTTTTTTGTGAAGAGAAATAATATTAATACTAATGATCCTGTGCAAGAGAAGTAATGCTAACAGATTCTTAAATGCAATAGAAAAAAATAAATAGCACACTCACAATACAACACAATTATTTATCCTAGGAAACTATTTTAGGAAAAATACCAGCAAAAACAACACTCATAGAATTAACTCAACTTTTCACAATACAATAAGTCTATTAAGATATTTCTTAGCTTGTTTCTAACCCTGATCCCTATTTGAGTATTTATAGGCTCATCACCATAGAAAATCACCAAGCAGTATTAAAAACAATAGGTATAAACCATTGGCCCTACTGGGTATGATGGGGTGTAGAACATGTAAATTATACAACACATAATTAACATTTTGTTTAGTTGTGTAATGAGTCCACAAAATATGGTCTCTGTGGGTGTGAACATGAAAACCTAGTTGTGAAGTAGTGAATTTCTATGCTAGTATGCTGTACAAATTTATTAGGTTTTAGAAAGTGCTTAATATATAGCCATCTAATGCCCTATCTTTTTCATTATATTGATTTTTTTGTAGTAATTTTTGAAAACTTTCATTAGTGGATTTCTCTATGCAACAATATGTCCAGTAGTGTTTTACTTGAAGATGGTTTTAATTACATGCTTAGGAGTTATTGTACATTTTGTTACAACTGAAGAGTTGTTTGTTTTCTGGGGTTTTCCCATTCAATTATTGGGATGAAATGTAGTACTTTAATCATTTTTCTGTCAAGAAGAAAGTCTCAAGGATCCTTGAATATGTTAGTGATCAATACATGTCTGAGCAAAAAATAGACAATCATCTCATGGCTGATCTTGTAGGTTACTTGTGCGGCAGTTTTTTAATTTGACACTTGAGCAATATCTTGGAGGGGAATGTGTCTATGCATTGAGTGAATTTTATAATCCGACACAAGCAAGATTTTGGAGTGGAATGCATCTCATCCATTCAAGTGACAATTTTTTAATTTTATTTATTGATTTATTGATAGATCACATTCTCATTGCTATTGAGGTTCTCTTTTATGCTTTGGTTTAAATTTCCTAAGCTTTCCTTTTCTTAGTAATAAGTATCTTTCAACCATAGAACACTTCATTAATATCTTACTGTTCCTTCCATATCCATCCAGTAACTCTCAACTTCAATTCTTTCCAATCACCCCTAGAAAAGAACAGTGCCATGTTCCTTTGGATGATTAATCCATCATGGCTATCCCAAACTTTACGATGACTATCCTGAATACTCCTAGGCACTCCTTTCCATATTAGTTTCTTGGAATTTTCTCCAACTTCAAGATTATATCTAAAATTTCTAGCTTCATTATCCTTTCCCATAAACCGAAGGAATTCCATATACACTAGTGCTGCACCTAACTGAAATGCTTCAAAATGAAGACAAAAGTATGATGTATAGTAGTTGAAGACCTGCAATATGTTATATAAAAACTTCAATCATTCCATGGCATATCCAAAGCACCAGTGAATCACTCAATCATCTTCAAAATATATAGAAGTTTGTATAAAAAATAACAACATTGCAACAAAACTAAGGCATAGGGAGATAAATGTAAATAAGAAAATGAAAGCACAAGCCTAGTATACTCATTGTCAACATCTAGGTTGCATTTTCAACTTCAAGTGGATCGAGTTTTACATAACAGTGGTTAATAGTGCTACCATTGTGCACATAGACTTTATGATCATCCCTTAGATGCGCCACAAGTGTCTTTATATCCCCTATGATAGAACACTCCAACCCTGCATAAGGGAAATTGTACAGATAAAATGTACATTGTGCCTCATGTTTAAGCTTATTATAATATGGGAAAATATCCGGACATCCCAGACTATGATACTTGCATGGTAGGTCAAGAGATGATGCAACCTTTCCCAATGCTAGTCATCTTATATTTCCAAGCTACTATCTCCAAGTAGGGCACTTGTTATTCACTCTTGACTTACAGTTGGAGTAGAGGGTATGACCATTAGGACACTGCATTAACATGATAATTTACCAGTCATCAGAATTAGCGTACCAATAGCATTTCAGAACTATAAAAGGATAATATGATTTGTGTAGGCTAGAAAAAATTCACTTCAAATTTTTAATGTAAAACTATAAAAAGAATATTAATAATAATAATTTAAATTTCTAAATACTAAATATCTCAGTTTCCTTGTGTGCAAATTAAAATGTAATATGTAACTTCTGTCCATAATAGACCAAGCTCCTAGACTTTAATATAACATCGAAGTTTTGACTCATTATCGTGTAGCTTATATGTGAGAAATTGGTGTTATTTTACTTCTAATTGAAGGTTCTTGATTGTCGAATTCATTAATTTAGAAAACCACTGTTCATTTCCATCAAAAAAATGTTGTGTATAATCTCTCATATTAGGCTTAATAGATTGTAGAGGGAAGAATTATATTTCATATTTTCCTTTAGTCTACAATCTAGTATCATCTCTTTTGTGTTATTTTGTCATGATATTAGTCTAGAATTTCTCTCTTGCTGTGTGGTAATTTCTCTTTAGGTTATATTAGAATTGGAGAAGGCTAGGTATCATTTATTATTGTTGGATAGGAAGTGTTCTTAATTTACTAATTAATGTTGTGTAGAGGCTCCTAGGTGCTTAGGTTTGGTTATTAATCTCTTCATGGAGATAGGAAGATTATCGATGGTTGGAAAACACTGCAAGGTAATTCAATGTTTGAACTGGGTGTGGGATGACCTAATCTTTTGAGGTTGTCAAAGTTTGACTTTGAACTCGTTTAAGGATTTTGATTCTTATAATAATATGTTTGATATGTTGTTAAGACTACAAATATCTTGGTTGGATGTAATGTATATAGGCATTCATTGTAGAAGTTGTATGGTTATTTTGTGAAATCTTTATGATGATTGGGTTATGAGTAAATTTACCTATTTGTTTTAGTTAGGGATTTTTATTGAAATTCAAAACATTGTTTTCTACAGGAAATCGGTGAAATATATGAAGCTGAAGAAAAATTGGATCCGGATTTGGAATATTTTGAGCGTGCTGCAAAGCTCTATCGAGGTGAAGAAGTTACTAGTACACCTAACCAGTGCCAACTTAAAGTTGCACAGTTTGCAGCCCACCTTGAGCAGTAAGTTAATATGAAAGAAAATATTTGTAAAAGTTTTTTGGGATAACATATTTTCACTTTTGGGCTATCAAATGACCACAATGCACTGGCTACATATAATTGGATATTTTTTTGGGGTTTGATTTACAATTTTTTTTTTTCAGTTCATGTGTAGAGACTTGTGGATTTGTGGTTCTTTAAACGAATGATGCAAATGGATTTACTTGTTAAATCTAATATTGTTTTCCTATAGGTAAATTTTTCTTTCACCTTGTTGATTATCTTAAAGGAATAATTTAGCTCTTTTCAAAATCGTATCAAAATCTTGAAAGGTTGTGCTATGCTCAACACGATTTGGAAATCCTATCCTTCATCAATAAAAAAGTATAGGATTTAGTGGATTGTTACAATGAAAGGTTATCATCCTTTGAGAGGACCAGAAACAAGCATGCAAGAAGAAGAAAGTTCCCACTTTGAAGCAGAATTGTCCAGTCCAGAAAATTGAGTCAACTCTTTGTCAAGCTACCTTGCCATGCTACCTTGCCATGCTTGAAAGAGTTATGCCGGTAGTTGGGTATATTCCACTGGCTTTTAGGAAAATATTAACATATTCTCTTTCCTAGAAAGGAATCATTTTCTCACACCATGTTATAATGTATGTGTTGCTCATGATTTTACGAACAATTTTATAAACTATAAATAAAAAAATACTTATTGGCATTAACTTTATGAATTCAGATTATGGCACATTTTTTTCTTTGTTTTTATGAACATTATGCTTTGCGTATTCGACCCAGCTTCAAAATCATTGATAATTTTTGTCATAATTTTTCCATCGCGTTTGGAAAAATAAAAATAAAAATTCCAACAAAAGGAAGACGACGAGAATTTGAAAACATTGAATGTTGAAAACCACACTAAAAAATTATTTAAAATAAATTTTTTTTTTTAATACATTTTTACTTATTGTCTTTAGAGAGAAAATGTCTTTAATCCCAACTATTGTCTCTAAAGATACAAAAATACTTCTATTCCATATTGTCTTTACAAAGACATTTTTTAAGACAATAATTTGAGACACTTAAAGACAATATTTAAGACAATACACAAGTTTTTTTGTCTTAAGTTAAGACAATTTACTCAAAATTGTCTTAAACTACCCTTCTATGTAGTAGTGAAAGAAACTGGAAAAAAGAGTTGAAGCAATTATGCTAAATTCAAACCTAACATCAAGCTCAGTGGAATGCCAAGTCCGAGCAATTCCAAAACCTACGAAATTGAAGTTAAATGTATGAGTGTAAACATCAAATCAACCAGCGAAAAAATCCGATGCCACAATTAAACTTATTTCAAACACTTCCATGTTAGAAAAAACAGTTAAAAGATGCATTCAAAAACAAATGATCACAGATAATAATGACAGTAAATTACCTTTCAAAATTGTTTTGGACTTCTGACCAATCCTCCTGAACAACAGATTTGAGCCTGCTTATTTCTTGTTGTACGCGATCATTATTTATGGCAAAGAAGAATCAGCAAAAGTTGTTGAGCTAGGTCGGGAAAAGTGAAGACGAAAATAAATACAGGCGGGAGAGAATTTATAGAGGAGAAGATCAAAGGCAGTTAAAGCGTGGCCATGATTTGAAATGCCTGCCTCTTCGACTTCACCTTCTCCATTACAATCTCCGTTCCAATATCCTCTGCTTCCCGTGGTACAGGAATTTAAATCTGACTGGGTTTTGTAAATGTCATTGGTTCGTAACGGTAGAGCTTTCTTTTTATGTATATAGGTCCTTAAACCTTATGCGACTGTAGAACGCCTCTCGGTGTAATTCACAGAATAAAAAAAAAATCTTATAAATAAAAATATAATAAATAATACTCTGTAATTTCCAGAAATTTTGTTTTTTTCATTGTTTTTAAGATGAATGATTCACAAAGAGTACATCAGGTATGATTGACTGCCAAGTTTCTTATATTCTAAACTAGCACAAGACCAAAATTGTGCAGGAACAATTTTGATGAAATGATATCTCTTCCATACTCTGTAATCCTTCCCAAAAAATCATCTGACTTCAATTTGTCCTCAAAATATCAGTAGATTGCAAAAATGATATATATTTTTTATATAACTCAAAAATGCTCTCCTGCCTTAAAAACTGGTACTTTCATATGTAGACTGTAGAGTTAACAAACCCTATAGACTATTCACATAAATTCTCAACAACAATATTTATATGAGACTCAAAAGATGCAAGTCTGATATAATAACTACTCTGTTTCAGGTTTCCAATTTATACACGTCGCTCTAAATTTCAAATTCGAAACAGTCAGAGATAATGTTTCGTATTCGATCTTGGAACATAAATTCCACATATAATTAATACTATATATTTTAATTATATTATAACTAATTTCGAAGTTTCTACATTGCAATGGTTTGACTACTTCAATGAATGAAAACTCCAGAAGTATTAGAAACTAATTAGTTTGAATTTTGAAATAGTATAATTTAATTAATTTTGAATTTTTCTCACTGAAATCGTTTGACTCCTTTACCTAAACAAGGCACGCGTTTCCATATTCAAACAATTAGTTTGACTTTGATTTATATGTAACGAGATTTCAGTAATAAATTTGGCGGTCATCTAGGTTGCAATTTTTTAAAAATAAATTATTTTTTAAAATTACTACATAGGTACTAGTGTAAACTTTTTCAAAAGTAATATATATATATATATATATATATATATATATATATATATATATATATATATATATATATATATTTTATTTATTTCATTTTAAACCATAAATTAAGCAAAGATATGCATAAAAAGATAGATATTTAAAGAACAAAAGCATATACAATTATACAGAGTTATCAATTTTAATTATCCTTGAGATTAGAATTCTAGAATACTTTTAAAATAATTTTACTATTTTTTTGTTACTCTGGGGTGTCACATAGCCTTGACCCTATAATGGCACAACCCCTTACCTTGGGTGCACAGGGCGAGGCTAGAGACAGAGACTGGCCTTGCGGGTGAGATCTGTTGCCAAGAGTCACACCTCATAGAAACACGAGAACAAAGTCAAACCTAAGACCAATGAGAACCGACCCACTACTAAAATAGCTCTACCATAGTTTTTTGGGCACTTAATCTTATTTAATGGCATCCAAAAACCTACATTTAATATTTCAGTCGTTCATAAAGTGGTTGATCTTGGAGTGACTTATGACACTACTTGCGAAGAAACCCTAAAAAATTGTTTTAAAGATATTTCATGATACATATTTTAAAGAAATTTATAGATATTTAAAGTTTAAAATGTTTTGGGGACAAAACTTTTATCAAGGATGTATTAATCACATCAAGTTTTGTATTTGTTGAACAAATTATATATAACAAAAGTATATACAATTATCAATTTTAAATTATCATGAGATTAGAAGCTCCAAAATACTTTTAGAATAATTTTACTATTACTTTCTATATTTAAATGAGATACTTTATCTTTTTGTATTTTTTGTGTAAGTATTTTAGCTTTTTAGTTTTTTGGGCAATTAATTTTATTTAATGGCATCCAAAAACCTACATTTAATATTTCAGTCGTTCATAAAGTGCTTGATCTTGGAATGACTTATGACACTACTTGCGAAGAAACCCTAAAAAAATGTTTTAAAGATATTTCATGATACATATTTTAAAGCTCCCCTAGATGTTGTTCTTTTGGTTTTAGATTTTAAGAATGCACATAAGTGGATAAAACAATTTACTCTCCTAGGGTATTTTCTTGGTAGAATTTTGAAAGTATGCTTAAGAGTTGGGTAGATTTTGTTTGGGTCTCTCATAAGATTACATTTGTAATAACCCAGTCATGAGAGAATTTTTATTTTTATTTTATTTTTTTAATAAAGAAAACAACAAGTAAATTTAGAATCCATATTAATTAGTAGCATAAATATAGAGTGTATTCAATTGCAATGCCATGGAACATAGTTATCAAAGTATAAAGACCATATCTTCTAGTACCCGGGGATGAATAAGAACTTCTTTGGTCATGTCTAGCATCTTGGTTACTCGGGTCTTCATTTACCATCCTCAAGGGTGCAACAAACACAAACAAGTGAACCACTGCCTCATCCATCCCAACCAAGTGGACCTAGCAAGTTATCTCAGGAATAATCCTATGAAGGGCCAAGGTCATGGACTTAGGTGATAATTGGGATTTTTCCAAGGAGTAACTAAGAAAAGGACTTGGTGTATCCCATACTACATAGGGGTCCATCCTCAACCCAAAGGGTTAAATACACCATCAAACAACTAAGAAGAAGAATCCGTGTATCCCATACTACATCAGAGATCTATCCTCAATTCCAAAAGGTCAAATAGGCATGAGAGAGATTCCCCATATTGAACCTACCTAGCTTAGTGGACTCTAACTTTAATCAAACTTAGGCCACCTATGACAAGTTTGTCCACCTAGGAAGAAGTAGCTTCCAACATATATTAGACCTTGTGACCTTAGCGATATTGTTAGCTATCTTCTTCTCAATATGAGTAGCACTTGACATTAATCACCTCCATGCTATAGGTGATTGCTTGCTAACCCTCTTGATAGAATAATTAGCTTTGTTTGTTGTTACCCATAGGGTAGGGTAACTACCTATGCAACCACTCCAATATCATATCTAGGGTAGCTTTTGGAAATCCTTCACCTTTGTGAACCAAGTAAATGTTGGATAATCCTTAGCAACAACCCAAGTGTTAGCAGGTCATGGATAAGGTTAGAACCTACTATAGGTTACCACAAAAGGTCCATGAAGGGCATAAAAGGAATTAGTTGTAATTAGGAGTCATGTCCCTTCAAGGGAATGCATGCATATATGGAATGTAAATCATATGCAAAAGATATATAGAAGAGAAAATATAAGAACTGTATAAGATATATTGTGAAGCAGAGACCAAGACCTACTCTTGTATGGGATTATGATACAATATAAGGAGTTATAAGATTATATATATGTGCAATGAATGTATGAATGTTTCTTTGTTGCTGATATGCTATGCGTTAAGTATTCCTTCTAGAATCCTACCACAAATTCTTATTTCTCTTACTGTATCCT
>VDFB02047099.1:0-16032 GCA_007258455.2 Sequoia sempervirens | reverse complement strand
AAGAAAAAAAATGCCCAAGGCCGAAAATAAAACACCTAAGGCAAAGGACACAAATTGACAAAGACCAACGAAGAGCAAAGAAAAGGCGGGGTTGGACCCAAGATGAGACCAAAATGAGGAACTTGAGAAAGTTCAACATTCTAAACTTGGTCCCGGACCTGACTCTGACAAAGAACAAAAGAAACAAAAACCAAAGTCTATCAGAACCGGAACTGGGGTTGGAACAAGACCCGAACTTAGAAGGAATTTCCAAGTCCGGTATTGGTTCCGGTTCTTCCTCCGACAAAACTTTGGAAAGAAAACGCCTAAGGCAGAAAACCAAAATGCAGAAACAAGACGTAAAGGGGGTCCATTTTGATCCGTGATCAGTGGGGCAGTTATGCATAACAAATTCCCTTTATTGTCCTCTCCTAACACCCTAAAACTTGTCCTTGGTCGTGTTTGTGTAGGGAAATTCCTAGAGGTCGAGGTCAAGGTTGGGGATGTGGTAGAGGTCATGGAGGTGGTCGTGGGGCTAATCTCCAGGACACCCCTCCTCAGAGTTCCCACAAGAGTGATCGTGAGGAATAGCAAGGCTCCAAAAATAATCAGTGATGTAGAGAACTAAATCTGAATCAGCTAGGGTTGGAGGGTGCACAATTACGCCATTTACTAGAGGAGGTTCTCAGCCATTTAGGTCCAAGACATGAGGGTGATCAGTTGGTGACTAGGGAGAGAGGTCTCCCATGAGGCTATATTAGCCAGTCATATGAGGGATATTTTAAGAGTGCGTCCTCCTACTTTTGATGGCACTGGTAGTGGTTTGGAGGAAAATACATGGTTAATTGATCTAAACAAGTGTTTTGCTATGCATCCATATGGTAGCAACAACAAGGCTAGGTGCCCTATCATGCACCTTAGAGGTTTTGCTTCGACGTGGTGGCATTTGAAGGAGTGGAAGCTACATTTGGATATAGGTTTTGTATCATGAGAGATGTTTCTTGAGAGATTCAAAGCTTAGTTCTTGTCTAGTCATTGGAGGCAGCATCATGCAAATGAGTTTCATGAGTTGAGGTAGATGGCCATGTCATTTGAGTAGTATGAGAGGATATTTTATGAACTTAAGTAGTATGCAGGCATAGGTGATTATGATGGAATGTTGGTGCAACACTTTATCAGGGGCTTTAATACCCATATCAATGGGGTTGTTAGTGTGTTTGAGTCAAAATCCATGGAGGTGGTTGTAGAGAAGGCTCAGTTAGTAGATGATAATGTGGCTATGGTGTTAGGGGGCCATAAAGGTGTACAAATTGGTAGTGCACCTCCAGTTGGTATCGAGTCTTTGGGTGGTTAGTCCTAGGCTATGGATTCCTTTAAGGGCCATCAAGCACCCATTAAGCATGAACAAAAACAATCTCAACCAAAACATAGGTATTCTCAATCTCAGCATGGTTGTAGATCGTTTCAATCCAAGAAATATCAGAGTTGGCAACAAAATAAGCATGATCATTCTGAACAGCCAACCCAGAGTTCTCAGTTTGTAGTTAGTGAAGGTAATTTCCCACAATCTAGTGCACCCTCGTGTGGCTGGGGGTATGGCAGAGGCACATGATGCTTCTCTTGTGGCTAACAAGGTCACATAGATAGACAATGTCCTCAAAAGGGAACAACATGATTTAGTTAGAGGCTGATAGCCTCAGAGCTATTAGTGGGTGATGCAGGCAGGTCTCATAGGGTGTTTGTAGTGGTTGCAAGAATTGCCAGGTTATGCATCAGGACAAGCAACATTCTTTGGAAACTATACACATTCTACAACATCGGGGACTAACCCTCAGGGGATGATTCATGGTCTAGGTGAGGGTCTAGTGGGATCCTAATGATGAGTCTTCTACTACTTTGGAGGATGCATTCCAGATGTGTGAGTTTTACCCATATATTTTTGTAGGCTTCTAAGAGTATTTACCCTATTGTTGATTGTTCATGGTGACTACTCTTGATGATGTGGACTACTACACTTAGTCTAGTTCAAATGGAATATATTCATGTACTTGTACTAAATTGAAATAAGTTGTATCATGTATTGTATCTCTGATGTATAATCATCTCCAATTGATCTTGGGGAAACATTGATGTAATGATGTAACATTGTAATTCCTTGATGAACTCTCTTTCACATAATGGATAATGTAAATGATGTTTATTGCATATGTTAGTTAATTGAGTGATCTTTGATATTGCTATATTAATAACATGCTATGGAATTCATATTGCTAGATGGATTTGTTTAATGTGACGAATTATAATTCTTGTTAATTTGATTAATGGGATTCTAGTAATGTAACCTCAAAACCTAGAGGAATTAGATTAGAAAACAAGTTATAGTATCATCTACAATCTTAGTATGTGGCACCTTTTAAAAAAAAAAATGTTCCATTTTTAGAGTTGTTGCGTGTTGTCCTCTAAGGTTTCGTGGCGGGGCATTACAAATTTACCTTCATACTTACCAGAGTCTTTTCTCAATCTTCTTACAAAGTTAGTTTCGATTTCTTCAATGTTGTCCTCATCCAGATCTTTAGTTCTTGTAGCTTTAAAAGTAGTTTCTGCTTTACCTCCACACTTCTTAGATTTGGCTTCCTCATTTCATAAGATGTCAAAAATCCTAAGAAATCCTTAGTACAAGTCTTGTAATCTATAGTCTACTCAATAAAACTCACCTTTTCACTATAAGCATCAAGAAGAGTTCTGAGAATCTTCTTTACAATTTTGGTTTCATCTACAATAGCACCAAGAGATCACATTCCACCCACTACCTCATCCAATCTCTGTACATAGGCTTTAACATTCTCATCTTCGGTCGTATGTAGAAGATCAAACTGTGTTTCCAAATTTTTTAATTTTTCCTCTTTTACCCTATCATCACCATTGTGTGCTCTTTCTAAAGCATCCTAGACTTCCTTAGCTATCTTCAAATTTTGGACCTTAATCAACTTAGAATGTACCAAACTATTCTTCAAGATGATTTTTTCCTTGTTATTCACTTCATGTGGTCTAGTTACTTTAGGTGTATTTAGACCATTTGTAGGAGTGTAGGGATTCTTATAAGCTTTCTCTACATCAAATCTGCAATGCTCCAGATATTCTTCCATCCAATACTTTCCATATCTACTATAGTTAGTTCCATCAAACCTTAGATAATCAAAGACCATTTTGTTAGCCATCCTAGACCTTCCTCAAGTGGTTAAGCTTTTCACCAAGGAACCAAGCTATGCTACCAACTTTTGGATATGACAACTAAGATGGGGAGTGAATTAGTTGTCACAGATTATAACCTTAAATTCAATTACCAAAACTAACATAAGCGATTAAGTGATTAACCATAAAATACAAATATACAAACACAATAACACTAGATTTACACGAAAAACCCAATGAGGGAAAAACCACAGTGAGGATTAACTCACACTATAGAGAATATCAAAACCAATGAAAAAAAGGCTCACTACCTGAGATAAGGTTCGTTGCTTGAAATAAAAAGGACCTCACTATCCATGGGGCTACAACTCAGGAGGATCATACAAAGATACAAAGATGACTTGTTACAGGATGCTGGGGTAGAGATTAGAATAAGGATGACCCAAACAAATGCTTCATGGGGATCCATAATAGATTCAACACGCTTCATCAACTTCAAAAGTAGTGCTTGACACACGGTCGAACATACCAATGTAAAACACATAGATCAATTAAGCTTGATACTTCCAAATGCCAAAACCAACTTCAATAGAACCAAGGCAACAAAACTATTGAACCATATTCCATAAGATTTCATCAAATAGAAATCCAGACCAACAACAATTCTCCCAAACCTCAATCAACATATAACAAAACATAGTTCACAAGAACTAGAACTAGAAACCTTCTCTTAATACAATTTTCTCAATATCCTCAACATATACAATCAACAATAACAATAAATAACTAGCTGACTGGTTGACATCAATGAAAACACTTTATTCTTCTTCCATTCTTGCAACAATAAGTCACTTTTCTTATAAAAATGTCACAATTTTTTTGGATGAATGTTATAAATAATACAAAATATATAATATAGGGTTATTAGTAGTTTAAAATGTATCATATAACCTATTGAAGTAATTAGGATAATCACCTAATGATTAATTAGTCATTAGATAATTTTTAGGTCCCTTATTACTATAATTACTTAAGATAAACGTAGAAGTTATGTTTTATTATTAGGTTGGACAATTTATAGGTCAAATTGTCTCATTGCATAATATTACAACAATTATCACAATCTAATCAAATCCCCATCTAGGGTTTTCAATTTTAGTTTTATAAGCATTCATTATTGTACTAGATATAATTATAATTTAGGTATGCACATTCAATACAATAATGATTAATCCTAATGGGTGATCCCACAATAGTGGTTTACACTTTTTGGCCAAACTTTACATTGAACTAATTTTTTTAACTAAATCTTCACTTTCGGACACCTATAGCTAAACCATGGGGAATTTAATGATGATGCGAACTAGTGATTTGTGAAATTTTGTTTCTATATTCTAATATATATATATTTGGAATCAAACCCCATTTCTTTTCCATCTCCTTAGAAACTAGATTATAATAGTAAGCACTAGTTTTTTAAGAGTGATGTTCACTTTGTAAACAACATAATTTTTTTCTATGAAGGGATAAAATTCAACTTTTCCAAACATATAGATTTGTAACTATGATATATAGCAAATTTCATTTGGTTTCATAATGGTTTTATTGAATATTGTTTTTCTTAATTATGTTTGAAGTCAAATAATTACAATTTAGGCATGGTAGAACCTTTAATATAGCTTTTGTATGTATTGAAATTCAATTTTTTTTGATAGATCAAAGGGACAATACCATTGAAGATATTTTTAGAATTTTTTGGTAATCTACTATTTTTTCGCATGTACAGAACAAAGAGATTGATTTTTAGTGAAAAACCTACATTCACAAGAAATAAAAAATAAATATAATAATCAAATTAATTATATTTAAAATTATTCTTTTTGGGAAGCTTATAATAAGGACTTCATACTTACAAAAAAAAAGTTTAAATGAATTCATTTGATCCCCCAAAAGGTAAATGAAAAGTGGTATTTTATCAACATTTTGATAGGTGTAAAGAAGATTCCGTTATAGGTATGCTTTAAAACTAGCCGAGTTCTATCCAAGGGGGTTTGATCTAAGGTGGTTTGATCAAACCATCTTAAATTGGAATCCATTAAATGAAGCTTTTCATTGCTTAAATCATTATATTTTCTAAAAATATGTGATTTTTTAAAAATCAAGATGTGCCAAAAAGTGTAAACCAATATTGTGGGATCACCCCAATATTAGATGCTTTTGTGGATTAATAATACTCTCTTGGTTGCATATAAAATTAGTTTAATTGATCTCTTATTTGTGATAGGTTTTTTGGTTGCAGGTGATTTCTTGGAGCTATGGGGTTTACTATGGACCTCACAATGATGTTATTACACGATATCTATGAATTCCTATCAAAATTCAAATAGATCTTAGATTGAAAAAAAATGAATCATCCTAGAGAAAATAGGCATCATCATTGAGTCCAAACAACTAAAACGCTAAGAATTTCTTGTCACTTCATTGAATTTACAAAAGTTGTAAAAAAGGAAAAAAAGGTTTAGGGCTATAGATTTGTACAACCTTCACTCCATAGTTACATTGGTAGGACACCTTGGTAGGCACACCAACCTTATCAGTAGTTGGTGGGCTTAACAAGGACACCACCTATTGTTTAATTGTAGTTGACAAACTCTAACTCACTAACCAATAAAACATCAACTAGCTGCCATGATTGGTGCCCACTCAAAAACCTAGAAACTAGTGAAACAAACCATGAAAGGTGGTGCCTATTATGGAAATGCATACAAAATAAAATAAAATGAGGAATATTCTAGGAACCTACTACTATTCCCCTTAAAATATTTGAATATTCTATTTTTTTCCAAAAAAATATTTTTTGGGTGTTGACTTTATTTTGTAGCAACTAGAGGGAATATTTTAGTAAGTGTGACATATTCCATATATTGATGTCATGTTGATGTCAACATGATATTAACAGTGTACTCTCTAGTCCCCCTCCCAGTAACCACTTTCCCTAATGGAGCTATTTTTTCTTCTTAGCATAGCTTAGGCATATGGTGTCAAAATTGGGAAAATATTATATCATTAGAAATCTAGTTCAATTTACTTTCAATTGTTGTAGATATCTTTATCATTTTTTTGCTAGTTTACTTTATTCTTAGTCAGAGTTAGCTCATTATTTTTTTCTTCTAATCTCATAAATTTTCACATCTATCTTTGTTTTTTGTGATTCTTGTGATATTGGATATGTATTCCAAATCTCTTCAAATACATACATGCACTTCTTATAGAATCTGTCCTAGGTAAATTTCATTCAATTCTTTACTATTTCATGTTTTTGTCAATTAATTGGGAATATTTGTAGTTGGAAAGGATATGTTTGAGTGCCATTCCTTTATTTGGTGTCCTCTACATGCACTAAGGTTTTTAGTATCTGATTTTTTCAATTAAGGAAGTATCATGGGTTTTTCTCATCCTTCTATAGTCATCTTGGAAATATATAACTATGAGTATTGGCGAAGGGTGAAATCACAATAGTGTGTCTCACTTTTTGTCCAAGATTGATATTTACATCAATATTTTTAACTAAATCTTCATCTTCTGAGACCTATAGCAACTAAACCATTAAGAATTTGAAGATGATGTGAACTAGTGATTTGTAAAAAATTGTGTGTAGATTCTAAATATAGATTTTTTAAAAAATTCAAAATAAATCATGAATATTTCAAAGTCTCCTCTACTAACTAGTTTCAAATAGAAAAACAACATTTTCAGAAATTAACGTTTGTGTCATACAACATAAGTTTTTTTCTATAAAGGATAAAATTCTAATTGTTGAAATATAGATTCTCAACATCAATATTTAGGGAAAGGATATTTTTTCATAATTTTTTGTTACATATATTTTTTTAATTAATTTTTGAAGTCACTGTAATTATAATTTGGACATGTGTGTGTGTCATACAACCTAACTTTTTTTTTTTTGTTTAATAAAAGTTTCAAATCCACAAACTTTTATTGATAGAATTAAGAGAAATATATAGCGGAAATAGGTAGATACAAAACAAAATTCTGCCAAAGAGGATATCAAAGATGCCTTATATCAAGGTTAGGTACAAAATTTAGAGAAAAGATTCATCTATCAAAAAGATAGGTATAAAAGATGAGATAATTTATCCCAACATAGTGTTTACAATGAACTAGAAATCAACAAAATATGAGTAAGATAATTTTGAGGGGTACATATCCAGATTCTTCAAAAAATAAAACAGCAGTTGATAACTAAAAGTAGCAGAGAAAAAAAAGGATACCAATACCTAGGGAAAGGGCATTTTTTGAAATTTGTTTACAAATGTTTACTATTTTTCCACCTCTATAGAATGAAGAGCTTGATGTTCAGAGAAAAACCTACATTCAATAAAAATTGAAAACTAAATACAAGATAAAAGGAAAACATATCAAAACTATACTTGTTGGAAAGATCGTTTCAAGGGCTACAATCTTGAAAAATATTATTTCTAAATGACATTATTGAAATCCCTCAAAAGGTAAAGAAAAAGTGTTTTTTTGCCAACATTGTGATAGGTGCGAAGGAGACTCCATTATGGATATGATTTAATACTAGAGGGGTTCTATCCAAGGGTATTTGATCTAAGGGGGTATTATTTATCCCTCTTCAATTAAAACCCTTTAGATGGAACCTATCCGAGAGACTAAAATAAATATTTTTTCTAAAAAAAAGTGATTTCAGGAAAACATTAGTATGTCCCAAAAGTGAGACACACTATTGTGGCAACACCTTGAAATGAAATCTTGACATATCTCATGTGGCTTTATCTTTGTCCTTATCTTTATGGAATCATACCTACACCAAACACATTAGGGAGTAGTTCATCATAGGGTATTATTAGTGATCATACATTGTAGGAATGATTTTTTCTAGTGTTGATCATCACACTATTAGTGTTGTACCAGACATTGATTGTCCCCACACATTTTGGACTTGACTTTGGGAGATCCATTTAGATACTCATATCTCTTATAGATGTAAATTTTATACTTTCGAATCCATAATGGTGGTTAACAATTTTTTATTAAGCGGACATGAAATTATTATTTTTAACTAAATCTTCACATTCGAACACCTATAGCGGCTAAACCGTGAGGAATTTGAAGATGATGCAAACTAGAGTCTCATGAAATTTTTTCTATAGATTCTAAAACTATTTTTTTCAAAATTTTTGGAATCAAATTGCACTTCTTTTTCCATTTCCCATGAAAATTGATTTTTTTTTTAGAAAACAACATTTTTTTAAAGTGAAAAGCCTTCTTGTATAACACACGCTTTTTTTTCCATGAAGGATAAAATTCTAATTCTTTCAAATTTAGATTTGTAGCTCTGATATCTAGTGCTTCCACTTGGTTAGATAGTTTTTTATTGAATATTTTTTCCTTAATCAAGTTTCAAAGTCAAACGAATTACAATTCAAACCTGGCATTTGTATAGCAGCTTTTTTAGGTAGCAATGTAAAAAAAATTATTTTATTTTTTTTTGTTGGATCCAAGGACTAATATCTGATGCACTCATATTTTTTCAATTTTTTTTAATAATCTTCAACTTTCCACATGTGAAGAACAAAATTCATTTTTGATGAAAAACCAATGTTTAATAAAACTTAAAAAACAAATACATAACAAAACCAAAACATATTAAAATTATATTCATTGAATGCTTGTTCTGAGGAATACCATGTCATTTCAAATAAATTTGCAAGTAATTCATTTTGATCCCCAAAGCTAAATCAAAAGTGATTTTTTTATCGACATTTTGATAGGTGTGCAGGAGACACATTTTATAGGTATGGTTTAAAGCCAACGGATTCCTATCCAAGAGGGGTTTGATCTAAAAGGTGATTTGATCCAAACCCTCTTCCAATAAGGAATCACCCAAATGGAACCCAAATCATTATATTTTTCTACAAAATATGTGGTTTCGGCTAAATCCACGTTCCTCTCCTTCAGGGAATTGTAAACCACTATTGTAATGACTGCCCATTGTGTGACAGTATGGTTTAGAGGATCTTGCATATATCATAGGTCTTACAATTTTCAATGATCTAGAGACTTGTCTTAATGTTCCCACTCTTTAGATTTAGACCCAATCTACATCTTCTATTGTTCTTGATCAAATTTTCATTTCCATATCCTTATCCCCTATTGGCTTGGTACTTTAGGACATTCATCTTCTTCTAGACATAGCTACCAGGGATTCATATCATGTAGACATATCATCCTAATTTTTAAAGTCTCATATTGTAAATTTCAAGGATTGCTTTAAGTATATCCATCTCCTCTTTGTTAATATCCACATCATCATTGTTGTCCCATTATCTTCACAATCTTTGGAGCTTGTTATATATCAAACTTTGAACACCAACATCTAGATTTCTTATCCTCACATGTAAACACTAGAGGATTTTTCAGAGGTACAAATTATTTTAATTTGGATTACTAATTCTTCCATCTTTTAGGGATGGCTTCTCTAATAACCATTGGATCTATTTCTTCCTAAGGGGATAAATTTTGTTTGAGGGAAGAAGATCAAGTTTTTTCTTCATATGTTCATCATTAACACATGAGATCTTCATTTATTTAGGGGATTCATATCCTATTTTTATCTCTACTAATGGGGGGACATATATTGTACTTGTGTGATAGAAACAATCCTTGGGTAGTCACATTCACTCTTTTATCCTTCTATCACTAGTTTGGTTTCTTCTTTTTTCCCTTTTGGGGAGGAGCTTTTCCCATGTGGTTTTCTCCCTTTCTCTAGTTAAATGAGATATTTCATTTATTTATACACGAGTACCTAATCAAGACTTGTATCTCAGACCCATCCAAGCATCCATCATTGCATTTATTTATCACTTGTTTAGTTTCTCCCTAAGTTGATCATAAGGGGGGTTTTGGATTAATTAGGATAATTTAACCAAATTATTAATCAATCATTTAAAATTAATTATTAGGTCCCTTGTTAATATAATTACTTAAGCTAAACTTAAGAGTGAAATTTATTATTAGATTGGGCTATTTATATGTCAAGTTGTCTCATTGCATAGGATCAGACACTCATTAGAATCTAATCAATTCCTCATCTAGGGGTTATACTTTTTCTTTTATAAGAATTCATTATTGTACATTTTAATTACAATATAGGAATTCACATCAATACAATTCATGTTAATCTCAATATCATATGCTTGTGTGGCTCAATAATTCTCTCTTGGTTGCATAGAAAATAAATTTCTTTGATCTCTTCTTTGTGATAGGCACATTGGTTGTAGGTGATTTTTGGGAGCTATGGGGTTCACTATCAACTCCAACATAACTTTGTATTTTCACTTGAGAATAGAGAGTTTTGTAAGAATAAGTATATAAAAACACAAATACAAAGACAAAGAAGTTGTACAAACAAAGAACGATATAAAAATATAGGAAAAAACTTGTAATAATTCCATTGCACATGAAATAATATAAAATAATTATCAACTACATAGATTAATTACATCATTGCCAAACAAAGTGGGACCTATAGAATAAAATATCTATAGAATTTTAAAATAAATAATTTATAGCATCAAGTTTGTAACTATTTTAAAATATTAGAAAACAAAGTTATTTTTTCCTTTCTAACTTTAGAAATAAAAATTCATATAATTAATTAAGAAAAAAATATGACACATAGAATAAAAGTCATAATAAATGACTGACAATAAAAAAGAACATCATAATTCACCTTTATATAATTCGTAAAATAAATTTATCTATTTAAAAGAAATAAAATTAAAAAATTAACATAAAAATACAACTAATAGCATGAATATACAAACTTCACATAAAAATGTGTATAAAACAATCTATTCTATATCTAAATTGATGACATTTTTGTATAAAATTCCCATAATATCACAAGTATCGAACAATCTATTATGAGTAAGTTTTTATATTATCATTTATAAAATAATAATTACACATATTGACAAAAAAATTGGTGGAAAAGTCACACCCCTAGATTTAAAATGGGGCTAAAGCCAAAAACATAAAAAATAAAGAAAAAATGCAAACCTAATATATATTTAAATTAGTAGTAGATGGAGAAAGAGCACGATCCCCATTTCCTGACTTGCCCCATATATCAACAACATTTGGAATTTTCACAAGAGGGTCTCCAACAATAGCATATTTTTCTTTCTCTTTTTCATTTTTATTCTATAGAATGGGGTATCAAAAATAGCTAGTGTTGTGCAAAAGAATTTTCTGGAACTACACTAACTAAAAGAACCACCAATAGGTCACCTAGAGGCTCTTCCCATGGGAGGTAGAGAAATAGATCACTGAATAGTAAGATATGAACAACTTCACTATCCAAAAAAAATTCTTGTAACTAGGGGAGAAGCTTGAGAGTTGTTATCCTAGGTAGTCCTTAAATACAAGTACTCAATCCACAATAGTTCCTAGTAGAAGTTGAGTGGTCCCTAGAGGAAGAGGGAGACATACGAACTTTAGCAACTACACAAGGTTCATTTCCACAATGGTTGAAGAGAAATCATAAGTGAGTCACATCATGTGTAACCATTTTTCTTATAGTTTAATTTATAAAAATAATATTGGAACATATCATATCTTTTTTATAAAGTGTTCAAAACACAATTAATAAAAAAACTAAAAAAATAGTTGAATTTCTATCTTTACATATATTGAAGAGAATCTCCACCTTAAAATCATACCAAATATTGTTTTAAACTTTGAAGGATGTGAGGCCAACCCCCTATAAGAGTCATGTTCCATTCAAAATTTTTTCATCCAAGTGTCTTGAAAAAGTAATAAATTCAAGTCAAAATGATTTGGGATCTAGAATAGAACCATAATAGGTTCTTGAAAGACTCCAACTACCCAAAAAGTGTGCAATTCATATTGATAAATCATAAATGAGATAACCTAAAGGAACTGGGAAGACCTTGGAAAATAATATACTAGGAAACATGAGCCAATTTGGGCTCTAGAAAAGTTGACCAAATTGTCTAAAATGTGCATGGTCAAAAAGAGTTTGGTGATTGAAAATTGCAATGTTATTTAAAAATGAGAACCATAAAAAAAATGTAAAGAAATAAAAATATATTGTAATCATGTTTATAATTTCAAAAAGTGATGTTTAGGCACTAATTTTAACCATTCCATCAAGGCTAGGAGGAATTGGTCAAAATTTTGTGAAACATAATAGCTTAAATTATCCCCACGAATGTATTAAAATTTCCATGATCCTAATTTAAAATATGAAACTTTAATTGAGCTTCATTTCATGATATAAGGCTCATGGAATCTCAAGAAAAATGTCTCTATAGAGTTCTAAGTTTTTTCTTGTGAATTATCAAGGCACGAACCCAAGATAGGTTTGCCAGCAGCTGATCGTGATCTTGCAAAATGGAAGACAACCATATATTTTTCTACTTGATAGAAATCCCATTATAAAATAAAAATAAATTCCAATCTCCTTCAAAGGATTTCATCAGTAGGATGATCAAAGGTGACACAATTCCATAGTAATTTTCTAGGCTTCATTTCCCTAAAGGGAATAGATTTTCCATTGAGTACAAAGAGCCAATCAATCACACTAGGTGGATAAAAGTGTCAAACCTTCAAAATCTTTGGTTCAACAACAAAAAAATAATTTATTTTATAAAGAATCCCCAATAAAAAAAATTATTGTCTAATTTCATGTAAGACACTATATAAGGAGCCAAAAATTAAGAATAAAAAATATCAATGGAGACAAGGATCATATAACAAACTTTAAATTTCCTATCTAGGGATAGTTGTTTACTGAACTAGTTGACCAAGTTCTTGTCTATTTTGGTAATAATAGCTTGCCATAACGATACCTATGCAATACCTATGCAACCACAAAGGCTAAGGGAATACCCCATTTCTAAGAAATTCTCCATAAACAATCAATTTCCAACTATATGTGTTGATCTAGGATGGTGTGGGGAGAAACAATTTTATATAACATTGTGTCTTAGGAAACTTAATGGTAGATCTAGAAGCTTTATAAAAATTTATAGAAACTTATGGCCCTATTTAATATTTCTATACTCTTATAAAAGTTAGAAATTAATCATCGATAATGTGGTCATTAACAAATTGAGCTAAAGGTCATTCATGGCATAGTGCTTTGGTTAAATCATGGGATTATGTTTCTTTCCATGAAGGTTCAAACCTTCATTGGGCTATGATGATCACAAGTATTGTACCCTCACTAATCCAATGTCCTTGGAGGATTGTACCTTAGCATTAAATTTTTTGGGTGTTCATGCCTTCATCTTTATACTCCAAACCATTGTTGGGCGGGTCTACTTGTGGGCTCTATGCTACTATTGGGCTATAGATTTTGTAGGTTTTTGATTCTCTACATTAAATTAGTGTGTTCATGTTGAGGATGAGGTCCCCTATTTTTGGCCTCATCTAGCTCATGTTAGGCTAAAATTTATCAAGGTACTGATAAATAAAAAAAATATAAATATAAACTAAACTAAAGAATGAGTTGAAGCTACACCTTTAACCAACCCTTTAGAGATAGACTACAATAAAATTCACCTAAATCTTTTTTCAACAAGAACATAGAGATCTAAAGACATTGTACAACATTGGTGAATGGACCTAAGAAGTCCAAATTTTTTTTATTGCTAAACATTAAATTTTGGGTCCTTACCATTGCCCATGGCATGAACAACCTCCTTGAGATATTTAGTAGAGAGAAAATGATATAAAAAGGGCTTCTTGTTTGGAGTAAATCTAATAGGGAACAACTTGGTAGCACTCCTAAAATGGTATATCATTGTAAGGATATTTCTTTTAGAAATGAAAAAATACTCAAAATTCTTGACAAAATCATAGAGAATATGTAAAAAAATATTTCAAAATATTCATTCCATATTTTATCTCTTTGATGCCATATAAATTTTGGTGATCTCTAAGAGCTTTGAATAATTCATTAGAATCTCCATCCTTAACCTTAATCTAGTGCAATCTACTTTTTATTTGATTACCTATTTTCTGAATTCCTTTTATATAGATGTGATGATAGATCACAACTACCTTTACTTGGAAGGTAGGGTAGAAGAAGTCAATTTCAAGAATTTTAGTAATCCTATGGAGATCTCAAGTTGTATCTTCATGTGCATGGCACCAAAATATTTCTAGTTGGAACCCATAAATGTGAAGGAAGCAAGAATAACACTTGATGGCTCTATTCCACCAAGCAGTCTAGCTAGTAGATTGAGTAGGCTAGGATTATAAGTTACACACCTTCTTGATGTAGGATAAAAATATTGATGAATTAGCAAAAAATTATTTTAGAAAAATGAGTTTTACAACTCAAACCTATTCCCACTTTCCATTGAATTTTGAACTTGATGGTACTATGGTGTAACAAAGTGCATTTGACAAAGTCTCCACATAGAGTGAGAAATAATTGTCCAAGGAAACAAATATTATGCAAAAATCATGAAATGATCTAGGTTCATAAGGAATCTATTTGAACTAATCTAAAAAATATTCTAGATATACCATGGGGAATGATTATGGTGGTGGCCAAAATTGGGACAAAATAACACAATTTATTATATATATATAATACTGAACCTCTTTTTCACCATATATCAAACATAAGAGAAATTTCCCATCTTTATCATACACCATATCAACCATATTAAAATACCCACACATAACTCAAACGGTAGTAGGTAATGAATCAACAATCCATCACCACATAAAAGATCTCTAAAAAATATCATTGGAGGCATAAATATTTATAATGCCAAAAGAATAATTTTTGACATCTAAGAGGATTCAAATCACATCATTAGTGGGGTCAAAAATTGGTCAACAATATGTTGAAACCACATAGGAGACATAAAGGTGACAACCCCTCCATGACTAGCTTTGTGATTTTTATAAATCATAGAGTTTGCTAGCCAAATAACATATTACATAACAAAAAGAAATAAAAATCCAATAATATTGACTTCTTGTAAATAGAAAAAATGGAAATCTAGTTTCCTCTAACATCTTGTATTGAATATTTCATAGGGATTTTATTAAGACCTCTAACATTATAAAAGATAAAATTTATCAATTAGAATCCAGATGCATTTCATCACTATCTCACTCTTAAAGAGAAGATAAATTATTTTGAAAAAAATTAAAATTGTAAGGAGACTACTTAACTAGATGTTGGGAACTAACATTTCAAGTTTTGTATCTCCCTCTAACCACCACTCAAATGGGATACAATAATTTCTAAATATATTTAGGAGAATAATTAGAGTGAATAGGCACATTAGATAAAAAGGTAATAATGATGTCGATTAGGGAATTTGAGAAAATTTTGGTTAAGAGGAAAGCTAACTAGTAGATGGGATAATCTCTTTCCCCTTCTTGGAATGGTTTGGAACATTTTTATACTATACCTTAGTAGCTAGCTGGTCCATAGTAGTTCGGGCTATAATCTGGGAGTTGCTAGGGTTAGCATTTTTTTTATTGTCTAAAATTGTTGCCCATTGATCCTCAACTTTCAAGGAAGGAACCTCAATAGAATGGAGAATATTAGTAGAACAAGGAGGTGATTTGACCTAGGGACCCACTAAAGGGAAGGCCTTATTCATGTTCTTAGAAGACTAGCACTAGAAAAATGTATTGGACATATTAAGGAATAACACATGTTGGGTGTCAAAAAGATGTCCAATCAATATGTTAAAAAATTCTTTCAAATATTTGAATAAATTGACCTCAACATAGACATGTTTTTATGCACAATCTTTA
>VDFB02047098.1:0-20728 GCA_007258455.2 Sequoia sempervirens | reverse complement strand
CATAATTGCTTTTGCATCCATGAAGATTGTAACAACCATAACGCTACATAAACTCATAAAGTGTGCTAATATAAACAACATAACACTGCAAAAAATTTAAAGAAAATAGATAATTCTAATCTACAGAAATAGGAATTAAATTTCAATAACAAAATAAACCATTACACCTTGTATATTAAAGAATGAATACCTTTCATCTATAATGCTAATGTTAGTGTTGTTGTAGGTACAAGGGTGGGCACAAGAAAAACTATAAAATGGTATAAAAGAAACTAACATATCTATAGGGCTAGTGTTAGTGTTGTTGCAGGTACAGGGGTGGGCACAAGAAAAATATAAAAGGGTATAAAGAAACTAACATATCCTATGAACTACATATGACACCTTACATGATTTTAAGCTGTCATGTGCATACAACATAGACACTATGATTTGCATCTAAAATATGGTAAAAAAATGACATAATTCTACTATTTTGAATTGATAATCGTCTTTCTAATTGGGGGCTTTTCCTAGTTAAAAGAAAATTTTCAGATATCAAGTTTTGGCTTTTTAATGTTTATGGGCCAATCTCTGTAATTGCCAAGCAATGTCTATGGGCTGCTCTTTCTTCAAATTTACAAGTCCTGACTGAATCCTTGGTTGTTATTGGAGGTGAATTCAATGCTATATTTGATCCCTCCGAGAAGGTTGGTGGCATCATCCCCAACAAGAGGATTATGGAGGATTTTAGTGCCTTTGTTATGGGAAATAGTTTGTTTGATTGTAAACCTCAGAATGGGTCCTTCACTTGGACTAATAGAAGAAAGGATTTCTACCAAATCATTGAAAGGATAGATTAGTTTTTACTTTCTTCGGTTTGGTTGGAATCAAGCCTAGATATATTTTCTTCAATCCTTGGTCTTCCTAGGTCAGATCATTTTCCGATAGCCTTTAATATCATTGAGAATTGGGCCCCTAATAGGTCCCCCTTTAAGTTTGAACCAATGTGGTTTAGCGACCCTTCTTTCATACCTTTCATTAAATTCTGGTGGAAAAATGCTCCCTTTTCCCTGGTTCTTGTATGTTCCAAATGGCCAAGAAATTGAAGTTCTTAAAAGGAAAAATAAAATTATGGAATCAACAACATTTCAAAAATATCTTCTCAAAAAAACCGAGACTTCAAAAAGAGATTGAAGAGCTAAATGACTGTATTATTTCCAAGGGCATGACCCCTGCTTTGTATGAAAGGCAGAAATCCTTGTTATTTGATTTTGAGGAGGTACTTTTTCGGGAAGAGCGTTATTGGAGGAAAAAGTCTAGCGATACTTGGTTGTCTGAAGGGGATAGAAACATTAAATTTGTCCATGGTTCAGCAAAATTAAAGAGACAAAAATAGAATTTCTCAAATTATAAACAATGAAGGTATTATCTTAGAAGATGACATCAACATTGCTAAAGAAGCCACCTCTTTCTTCAAATCCTTGTTGTCATCAGAGCCAGTGATAATAAATAATGCAATTTTAGAGGTCATTCCTTCTCTTGTTACACAAAATGACAATGCATGGCTAATGGCCCCCTTTTCTCTTAAGGAAGTAAAAGCTGCTATTTTTGAAATGTCTCTTGAGAAGGCTCTGGGCCCTGATAGTTATACTACCATTTTCTATCATAAATGTTGGGATATAGTTGGGGTTGATGTTTGGAGAGCTCTGGAAGAACCTAGGAGAAATAGAACTATCTTGAAAGAGCTCAATACTTCTTTTATATCAATCATTCCTAAAATAGATTCCCCCTACACTTTTGTTGATTTCAGACCGATCCCGTTGTGTAATACCATTTACAAAATCTTCACTAAAGCTATTTCTATACGCCTTGCTAAGATCATCCCTTCAATTATTTCTGAAGAGCAAGGTGGTTTTGTCCCGGGGAGGGAAACTTATGAGGGTGCAATCGTGGCCCATGAAATTCTGCATTCGATAAAGGTACTCAAGATACCTACCATGATCCTAAAACTTGATATGATGAAAGTTTATGACAGGGTTAATTGGGATTTTCTCCTCATTGTCTTGTGCAAATTGGGTTTTTTAGAGAGTTGGGTTAAATGGATTCATTCATGCATCTCCTCAACAAGGTTTTTTGTTTTGATAAATAGTTCCTCTTGTGGCTTCTTCTCTTCATCAAGGGGTATTAGATAGGGGGATCCATTGTCTCCTTTCCTTTTCATCCTTATGGCTGAAGGCTTAAGTTGGTCAATTGAAAAGGAAAATCAGTTAAATTTTTGGAAAGGTATAAGAAGTCCAAATATGCAGACCTCACAAACCCGTGGCCTTTTTTTGATGATACATTGCTTTATGGTCATGCATCTATTCCTAAAGCTAAGGCAATCAAGAGAATCATAAATTATTTCTCATTGGCCTCTAGCCAAAAGACCAATCTAGTTAAATCTAAAATATTTTTGTTAAATGTACCAGATTTTATTCAAAATAGGCTAATCAGCTTTTGGGGTTTCTCTGTGGGCTCCTTACCTTGTGCCTACCTTGGCATTCCTTTCTTTGTTGGTAGCATCGTTGGAGTATTTTGGGAAAGATTTTTTAAATTAATTAAGGACAAAATCTCTTTTTGGAAGCACAAGTGGCTCTCCCTTGCTGGTAAAATTCAAATGATCAAATCTGTCCTAAATGCAATTCCAATTTGCATGTATTCAGTGTTAAAGGCTCCTTGTTCTACCTTAAATTAGCTAAAATCAATTTTGCGTTCTTTCTTGTGGAATGACAATATGGGGGGTAAAGAAAAACTCCCCCTTATTGCTTGGGAGAAGGTTTGTTTGCCCAAGGACTTGGGTGGCACATGTATCCAAAATCTCAAGTATTAGAATACTGCCTTAGGTGCCAAGTTCACTTGGAAATTATATCAAAATCCAGACTCTAGATGGGGGAAGTTAATGTTTGCCAAATATTTGTATCCACACCCCAGGGAGATCATTTTCAAGGCATCTTCCCTCCCCAGTGGATCTGCAATGTGGAATTTTATATCTTCATGTAGTTCGGTGATTCTTCCTCACCTCTCTTGGTTGATTCAAAATGGTAGGAAAGGAAAATTTTGGGAGGATGTCTGGAATGGGTATCCTGCTATGTCTTCTCTTTCAGATTGGGGTAATTTAATGGTTCTACTAAAAAAATTCTTGGGGCTCTTATGTGGTTGATTACTTTAATGTTGTTCTCATAGATTCCATTTATGTTGTTTCATGGAAATCAATTGACAATTTTGATATCCCTCTATCTGTCAAGGAAGCCTATAAAAAAGAATTGGATAAAAGGTGCATTGTTTTCTCTGAGAAAGATGATATACTAATCTGGACAAAATCAAAGATGGGGAATTACTCTGTCAAAGAAGGTTATAACTCTCTTTTGGAATCTCAAAACTAATGTGATCTTCCCCATGCTCTCTTCTGGGATGATGCATGTCTCCCTAAGGCAGGTGCCTTTGCATGGATTGCAATAAATGGGAGAGTCTTGATAGTTGAAAGACTTGATATATTGGGCCTTGTGACGGCCTTCCCCTGTGTTTTATGTGGTTATTTCATTGAATATGTGGGATACCTCTTCATTCAGTGTCCTTTTGCAATGCAATGTTGGTATTGGGCTTATGCAAAGTTGGGTTGGTGCTCATTGGTTTGTCCATCCTTAACTTTGCAATTTAAATTTTGGCCTTTATTGAATGGCTCCTCTTTCTTTCACTATCTTTGGAAAGTAACACCTTAATCATCTAGAAAATTTGGAACGAAAGGAACAATAGAATCTTTCGCAATAAAGGCTCTTTGTTAGATGAAATGCTTCTAAACCTTGAATTCTCAATTTCTAAAGTGGCAAAATCTTATATCTTTAAAAATTTGGAAAGCTTAAAATTTTTCTCAAGTTGGGATGGATTCGTAATCAAAAATTGGTCCTTGCTCAAATATTTTCCCTTCCATGGGTCTTTTACTGGCAAGATGGATAAAGTGTTGGCACATAGAGAGGCTAAATGGGAGCCTCCTCCTGCTAATTTTTTCAAAATAAATTATGATGGGGCCTCAAGGGGCAACCCTGGTAAGTTTGGGGCTGGTGCAGTAATATCAAACTCAAATGGTAACATTATCAAAGCTACTTGTAAGGCCCTTCCCCCTAGCACTAACAATAAGGCTGAACTGGAGGCCTTGAGTCTGGGCTTGGACCTCGCAAGGATCCACCATTTGGATTCACTAATTGTTGAGGGTGATTCTATGGTTATCTTTCATGCAATTATTAATCAAAAGACACAAGTTTGGAAATTCCAATACTTGTTAGATAAAGTTCTCCAACAATTGCGCTGGTTCAAATTCTATTTTGTATCTCATGTGTATAGAGAAGAAAATCATTTGGCATATTGGTTGGCAAATAGGGCAGTTGATGAGCATATTTTGTTTAAAGAATTCAATAAAGAAGCCCTTCCTCTAAAACATTAAATCTGTCCTGTGGGTCTGTTATTGGCCATGTTGTGTTCTTTTGCATATTTGTTGAGCTTTTGTCATTGGTTGGCTATTTATTTTGGGATCCATGCCTCTGGGTATATATGTTCTAACTCTCCTTTTGCTAAGCTTCATATGGTTTTGGTTTCCTATTTTTTTCTCACATAATTTGTTGGTGCTCTGTTTCACCCCCTGGATGCATATCTCTTTTCACAAGCAATGGTCTCTGTGTATTCTCCTTATCAGGTTTGGCCTTAATGGAAGCAAATTCTTTGGTAGACTCATTAGCTAATAAAGTAATTGTGAACATGCAAAATTGTAGAGAATTGATCTAGAAAGTTGTGCTTGAGGTTTGTACACCTGGGACTACCCACTTCATGTATTATGTTGTCTTCTTTTCATGCTGAGCTCATTTAGTTATGTTCTTTTCTGGTTTTGTGGAGGTTTTTCTAGGCAGCTCTATCGACCATTGGATTTCTATGGTTGTGCTTTGGTATATTGTTCCATTTCCCTTCTCTCCACTACAAGCATGGTTTAAAAGTTGAATATCAAAATTGATTTCATGGACTTTTACTTTTTTATGGCCACATGATTCGGGTTTTGCAATTTGCAAAGATTAGAATATAAAATTATTACTGGCCGATGCTAGATCATTGCTCTATTTATGCCTATGGCTGCTTGATAGTGGTTTGAAGGGATCGAACTACCTTTGCACCTCCATATGAATGATAATCTTAGTGTTTAATATGGGGTTGTTCTTACTCTCTTATTGCCTATGATCATTCTTGTCAGTGTTTGGTCGGCTTCCCCATTATCTTGGTTAGTGCCTTATTCATATACGTTGTGGCAAGTCGGCTTCCCCACAGTATTGGTCAGTGCTTCATATTTATTCATGGATAACTAGTTTTTCTTTTTCTTCGAATGGTTTTGGAAGTCTGCATTGTGTCTGTGGGTTATTTGCTTTACTCAATGAACTGGTATTGAGTTTCGGTGGTCTTGATTCAAAATGAATTTTTTGTCCCTAGTTCACTTGTTCATGAGAATCTTGGTGTTATCTTTGATTTAGGTGATGATGATATTGCTTCTTCTCTAATGAAGGTGGTGGGAAAATTGTGGTTGCAGGAAAACTCAAATGCTTCAATTGTTGAGATTTTATCTTGTTCTTTCACGATTATCATGGATGTTCTCCTTGATACTGAACTAGTTCTTATTATTGCTAACAAGTTTGTGCTTCCTGATTTGATATTTGTTTCGGATCTTCGTGAAGCATTAAATTTTCACTATTTAATTAAGGTTCATTCCCCATTGCTAGATTTATTCATAAGAATGATTTTCTTTCTAACGGTTGTTTTGGAGATATTCTGGTTATCACGTCAAAAATTATGAGTGATAATTTTGTGGAAACTATTTCGAGGTGTTTTAAGCTCAAGGACAAACTTCCTTCTGAAATTTTGTCTGCTGGTGCTAATTTATTTCTGGCATTGCATTGTCTGCTCGTTGAAGTTGTTAGGTCATTCAACAGTGACGCTTCTCCTCCTCTAAAGAAAAAAGTGAAATTCTCTTTGGATCATCTATTGCCATTGTCATACAATGAAGCTGGATCTAGTTTGCCGCTTGATAAGGAGAAATGATTTGCTTTGGTATCTGGTACCAAGCCATTGTATCTTGTTCTAGGTTTTTTTCTGTGGGGGGCTTCTTTGGGGGGTTAAGTGATAATATCATGTTTGGGGTATCTTTCTGGGTCTGGTTGGGGTTCTAGGTTAGCTTTTCTATTTCATTTTGGAGCTATAACCGGAGGTTTTCTTCCCTAGTTCTTTCCTGCCAGTATGCTCCTTTTGAACCAGGGCTTGTAAACTTTTTCCTAATCAATAAAATGTTCAATGGCATAGCCACTTTTATTTTTTAAACTCGGGTTACATGCGGATTTATTATTTTAGTGCAAAATTTTAATTCGATAGGCATTCTACACTAAATCAATAAGAATTATTTCTAACTTCAGTCCTGAAAAATGAACATATTTTAGTGCCTATAAATGACCCAACAAAAAAACAAGAAGAAGGAAGTAATCAAGCTTATACAATCTTACTATTAGAATCTCACCCACAAGAAAAGAATTTGCTTCATAATCTATTCCATCAATGAGTGAAGAGAAGAAAGCAGAAAGTAATCAGAGAAATTTCAGCTTTTTCAAGATCCCATGAATCAAAGAGAAGGAAAAGGGCTAAAAAGCTCTGGTCAGGATGATAGAAAAGTCAGAAAAAATATCTCTGCAACCTCTGCGGCACAATAGAGCCCAGCAACATTTGCAGAATTGATTTCAAAGTTAATTCCATAGCAGAACTTAGCAGCTTGTTCAAAAGCCTCTACACCTCCCGGCAAATTTTCAGGCAGCCGGATCGTCGTCAGATCCGAGTCATTTGCTTCTGCTACCAGCCTTCATACAGGTAAAAGGGAAACTTTAACAATAATCTCTTTCGGCCAGTCCTAAATGGAAAAATAATAAAATCAGCGAGCTTATCAAACAATTAGCGTGCAAACATTTGCTTATTGAAATAAACTTACCTTCCCCTGTTTCTCAATGTGGCTAATTTGTGTGGTGACCGAAGGTTGTCATTGAAATGTCCTCTCCCTAATCTTTCAGCAGATCATGCATTCTCAAGCACTTTTTCCAAACTACCCACCCCACTCAATCCGAACTCATTCCACACCATGATGGCCGAATATTTTTCTCTTCCTATAAATAAACAAGACATATCTAAAAATACATACTTCTCTTCCTCATCTACTGCACCAAAGCTCACTATAAGAATGTTTTTAATGTCTTTGTGCAAATGTGTATATAAGCCAGAGGGGGGGAATTCTTTGCAAATTTGTAATGCATTATATGGAGGAAAAAGCAAATGGCCAGCATCAGAAAAAAGTAAACTGTTACCATGAGAAAAAAGCAAACGGTTAGCATAAAAAAAAATCAAACAGTTAGCATAAGAAAAAAACAAACTGTTGGCATTTGAAAAAATCAACTAGATGCACCTGTAGTTGCCAAGTCTCCACCTCATATTCTCTTCTTGCACCTTCCACATCTCCATCGCTGGTTACTTCAGCTTTTTATGTTTGTAACCCTATTCATTTGTTGAAATAAAATTTGAGTTGTTTCCGTTTTTCAAATGCTAGTCATTTGTTTCTTTTTTTATGCCAGCCGTTTTCTTTTTTTTCTATTGGAATCTTGAGCCTCATCCATCAGGTAAACCTAAACCCACCTCCCTTTATCCACTTCCATAGTATAGCTCTTCTCAAGGAGGAATTGAATTTCATTAGCTGTTTCTTATTTTAAGGGTTAAACTCTTAAGGGCTGCTTCTTATTGGTAATTTAGCAAGCCAATGCCTTCATTTTCCTTGATTGATGATGGTTTTCTCTTCTTGTGTGATACAGATTTCAAATTTTGGACTCTCAAAGCAGTGGACACACATCACAGTCACATCCATTGTAGGCACATTTGGGTGGGTACTTTTATTTCTTGTGTACTTTGGCATGCGTGAACTAGTCCTTTTCTTTCAGCATGGAACTACAACATTTCATTGCAAGTTTTATCATAGCAGCATTAATCGTTTGGGGAATAAATCGGCAAACCAAAAGTTCAGGATTTTTTGAAAAAATCGGGAAAAAATCGGGAAAAGATCGGGAAAAAATAGGATTTACAAAAAAACATAAAAAATTGAAGAAAAATAGTCAGAAACTACTTTTTAAAAAAATTAATGGCATTTCCATAGCATACAGACATTGAGAGCAAATAAAATACAGCGTTCAATCGATGAATTATAGAAATAGATTTTTGTTGGTTACATTCATATCGATGATTACATTGCACAAAACATACTACAACTGCATAAATATCGATGGTGACAAAGGTCGATGCTACCACATTTTTCATACATGTCTACTCAAAGCATTTTATCAAACAGTTCACCGCCTTGTTGCCATGGCTAAACCCTAAAACAGGTGCTTTTGAACCGCTATGGATGCTTGGAAAAGATCTATCAAAGCATAATGGTAAGCAATAGCATAGACAAGGCAGTGAACTGTTTCAAAAAATGCCTCAAAGAAATGTGGTCTCATGGTGATGGAATGCCAAGACAATCCATAGCAATTTGCTTGTCATGGCATTCGTTATGGCATTCCATCACCATGAGACCACATTTTTTTGAAGCATTTTTTCAAATAGTTCACTACCTTTCTATGCTACCACATTTTTCATACATGTCTACCAAAGCATTTTATCAAATAGTTCAACGCCTTCATGCTATGGGTAAAGTTTCAAAAACAAGTGCTTTCTCGAACAAGTTATGGATGCTTGGAAAAAATCTTACCAAAGCATAATAGTAGCATTATAGACAAGGCAAGGAATTGTTTGTAATGTCTTCAAAGAAATGTACCATTAGTTGATGGAATGCCATGACAATCCATAGCAATTTGTTTTGTCATGACATTCTCCGCTATGGCATTCCATCACCATGAGACTACATTTCTTTGAGACATTTTTTTTCAAAGCGCTCATCAGCTTTGTCTATGCTACTGCATTTTTCATACATGTCTACCAAAGCATTTTATCAAACAGCTCATTGCCTTGCTGCTATGGCTAAAAGCCTAAAACAGGTGCTTTCAAACAAGCTATGGATGCTTGGAAAAAATCTATCAAAGCATAATAATAAGCAACAAGCCATGGTCTCATGGTTTTTCTTGTGCGAAAATCAGCTCGATTTCGTTTTTTTCCAGATTTTAAACACGCTTTTTTGGCAAATTTGCAGTTTGAAACAAAAAAAATCATTGACCAAAAAGTCAACCAAAAGTCAACGATTTTTTCAAAAAATCGGGAAAAAATCGTCCAGGCTGCAGATTTATTAAAAATCGCGATTAATCGGGTTTTGCAGATTTATGTTTATGTGTGAAACACCACCTTAAAGTTGCTGTTCAGATTTGGCTACATTTTGGAGATAGAAGGAGCTGATTGCATGAGGTTTTTGAGCAGATTTTCAGAGTTTGTGAGCAGCTTCAGACTTCATTCTAATTGCAAAGAAGGCTGCAACAGATTTTGGTGTTTTAGATTGAATATTTTCATCTACAGCCCAGCCGTCCCTTCTTCATGAGGGTTTGAGCAAGAAGACTTAAAACTATTAGAATAATATCTTTCTATTTATGTCGTAATGGTCATCTTGTCGTTGCTTTTTCTAACTTAACGATTGTTTCTTTTAGAAACATCGTATCTTGTACTCTATATAAGGAACTCTCGTTCCTCTTGATTAATACACAACAACATCGATTCAGTAACAAAAACGCCTCTTAGTGGGCTGCATTTTTATCAAAAAGGGGCACCCTTACCAGTAGAGTCTTTTCCCATCAGATTTTAGCTGGAGAAATCATCTTTGCAGCAAGTGTGTGCAGATTTATGAGGGTTTTTACTGTAGCAAGTACTATTCATTCAGCTGTGTATATCTAGTATATGTTTGGTATGTAATATATAAACGATTACCACCTTAGACAGATCTGATTTAAGCTTGTTTAGTCTTGAATTGAAAGCATCTTTGGTTCCTAGTTATGAATTGAAAAATCAGAAATATATTTCAGTTGTTTGTACCTTGAAATTTTATATATATATATATGCATGCAATTGTGGTTCTTTTCGGCATCATTGCAAAAAACTCAAAAACAAAAGAAAAACAAACATAAAACCGAAAAATCAGACCTCCAGAGCTCAGTGAAACCAAACCAGCAGAGGGGTGGAACACTACAAAGTTGTTTTAATAGCAGTCCCCTTATTGTCCACAAAATTTGGGAAATTTATGCCATCCCTGAAACCACATCCCACCATTCTGAATTCTTTTGCACAATATCCACAGTGGCTACTGTTTAGGGGGGGCATTTCCAGTATGTTCTGGTAAGGAGGGCTAAATGCTTCAGCACCTGCTTAAGACATTTTTGACCAAATGACAAACTACCTGTCATCTAAATTTTCTGATAATTTTTTTCAAGAATAGTTCTAGTACTTTTCATGAATATGCTTAAAATCCTGCAACAGATATGTATATTCTATAATATATGGGACCATTCAAACAGATAAAAGGTCCACAGAACCACCAATTCATGAAAATGCTTATTTTAATACTAAGTGCTAATAAGCAGGAATTCTTCTCCACACGTTTGTGTTTTTGGGCATGCTTTGTAGCACGGGTTATTTAAGGTGTGAATCAATGTACAGTATCTTATTCGTTGTAAAATATAGAAATTCTCATTTATTGGATCGTAGTAACAAGCTTCAACAACATCTAAGTGGAAATAAGCTCAAGACATTTAAAGCAAGTTGACTTTTGTATCACTGAAACCATGGGCATGTTATTCTTTGGGATAAATTCTACTAGTTTTCAAGACCCAAGACAATTTGAAACTTAGGGGAAAACTCCCTTTCAGATCCCAGGCACCTAGAGATTCAGGGAAACCGTCCTCTCATTAGGGAGCAAAACACTCGACTGAAACTAGGGCCTCTTACTTGAGATATTGAAGGAGGTCGAGGGGCTCAATTGGCATAAGGGTTTGACCAACCTAAGAGCACTGGATCAATGTACATAAGGGCTCGATCAACAGGACAGCACCGGCACCATAAGTAAAGGACCTATAGGAACCCGGGTCGTTTTCCTCGTTTTCATACCCTAGAAAATATGAAATCCAGAGGTGAAAACAATCGAATTGCTTTATTGTTATGAACATTTGGGAAGGAAGGGATGCCACCTTTGGAATTCGTGATGTGACTGGACCTGTGCAGTCTACAGAAAACTTTCTAAGATTTACCTATTTACAATAACCCTCAGGCAAGAACAACCGAATTGCTATTGCTTGAAGAAAAGAAAATCGGTACATCTACACTCAAATCTGTTCTATTTTTAGTTTCAGAAAAGAAATTGATAAAACCTACAAGTGAGTGGTAACAAAAAAATGCTGTAATAAGAGGAAGTGGAAGGCATATACCGGGCAAAGGCGAAAGGAAAGTGAGTATACGCATGAGGCAGCCGTCGTCCAACGCATTTATTGGCGACATGTTACATATTTTCAGCTTCTTTTGCTCCATCTCTGTCTCCTCCTCAATTTACAACCTTTTAAAGCCCTCTTCAGCTAGTATGCAACCCTCGTTACTGAGAATATGTACATGGCGAATATCTATTTGTCAAGCACCTCGAAACTGTGAATACATATCCATCTCAGAGGAGCTGCAGCGCAGTGGCCACACGCCCATCGGACTCTCCTTTGACCACTACCACCCAACTTTTGTAAATTAGACGCGAAAATAATGAAGATAAATTAGAGGCTTGTTATACATTTTAGCTGTGTAATGGTGAAAATTGCGTCCCTGGCACTTATTCTTTTCGTCTTGGATTCACTACGGCACGGTTACGTGGTCAATTTTTTTTTAATATAATTAGGATATATTTAAGTGTTTTTTTACTTTGTGGGTGTAGATATGGTTCTAGTGCTAGTTCATTAGAAGGGATTATGGCTTTTAGTCTTTCGTAGTTTTATCGTTCTTAGTCTTATTGTTTTTGGTCTTAAAAAAAAAAGTCTTTCTATTTATGGTTGGTCTCAACATTCTCAATCACTTTTCACTTCTTGTTATGAGTGTGGTGCCTTCAACTAACCAAAGTCCAACAAGTTTCCTCACTTGGATTTGACTATTCATCTTGTTCGTGCTCAACATCCTATAGATGCAGACCAAGAGGAAGAAGGTGCTCTCATTGGTTGGGAACCAATTGTTAATACTTTTATCCACATTGATGTATAAGGTAAACCAAATGATTGTGATCCCCCTTTATAATAGTGTTGTTCTTGTCACTTAGAGGTTTTATTGGTTTTTGATGTTTGGGCTTGGTCCCATTTAGACTTTTCTCATTCTTTTGTTTTGGACTTGGTCCATCATTGACTTTGAGAGTATGTCATCTACTACTCATCTTTTTTTTAATCATTAGTGTGTTATGGTCTTTTTAGTTTTTAAAAAAGTAATAAAGACTTCCTCATCCAAAAAAAACTTGAAGTTCTTATCTTTGTCTACTTTATTTTTATCATTCAATATTAGATTTCAAATTTATTTGTTTTGTATCTTGAATTAGATTTACAGTTATAAATTTGACTTGATGTTAGATGTATAGTTGTAGAAATGACCCATGAGTTTTAGTTTTCAAATTTAGATTTAGGATCAACCTACCCTTCTTCCTTGCTTATTATGTAACAACATAGCATGTGAAACATTTCATCTAAGACCTTTAGAGTAGTATTTAAAGGGGTAATCCTAATTCATTTTGAAACACCTAAAAATTATCCTAGAAATATTTGACAAGAGCAATAAACATACATGCATTATCATAATTAGAGCATTTAGTACTACATTGCCTAGTTGTATCAATATCTAAGACACCTATTGTATATTTGTCTATTATTTGTCTATTATTTCAATTTTGTTGATTCGATGTTTTTATAGGTTTAGCACAAGATAGATACCATCCCTGTCATGTGCAAAGTCTTGACTATATAATTAAGTTTTTATGTACAAATAAACATAAAAATTCTTGACAAACATTCAAAAATTTATAAAGATTATATATGTTCATCTCAATAAAAACCACTATTGCATCAATTGAATTCTTAGATGTAGAATCAATATCATAATTAAAAAATGCCCATAATAACAAATAAACTTTATCAACTCTAAAATATTCATCTAAACTTTATTAATTTTTCACAAAAATAATTACTTTTTAACATTTATCATAACCTAATCTATATTAAAATTCTAAATAAATACCATTATTTTTTAATAATTTGTATTTTTAATCTTATTTTATTATCACTTACATCAGCATCTTTTTAGATTTGTGTTCAATCTAAAATGAGTTCTATGTTTGTTTTTTAAATTTTATTGACCCCAGATTTATGTAAAGGGAGTTTTATTCTCCCCTTAAAGTTGGAAATGGAGTATTAATTTTAACTAATAAAAAAATAACAAGAACACATAAATATACCTAAAAGGGGTAAAGATGGTTGCTTGTCCTGACAAATCACATATATGAAGTGAACAAACCTTTTAGAAACACCCTTGTTGTGAGCTTTTGCACCCATTTTTGGTGATTCTAACCACAGAGAAGCACAAATGTGTTTGAAAATGGCAGCAAAACGAAAAATGGAGGAAAATAAGTCAAATACTAAGGATAACAATTTGATCAACGTAAGAGGTACTGAAGATGTGGCTATGGAGAAAAATATAGCTAATATGGGTGAAGAACCGGATGAATTGATGTCATAAGACCACTCACACTCTGAAGCAGGTAAAGCCTTAAAAATATAGCTTCCTGATGATGTTATTTTTGGATGTTAAAATAGAACTTTTTTTTGTTTTTTTCTAAGAGGCATCCCTTATGAAGCAAAATGTTATAAATGAGCTCGATTGAATTGGGAAAATTGAGAAATTGAAGCTTTTAGAGGCCTTGGAAAAAGGTATGTTTCTTGCATGTTTAAATCAACAAATCATGATCGAGTCATTTTGCAATAGGATACTTGGGTCATTTGTAGGAAAATTTGTTACTTATAGGCTTGGAATTTTAATTTCCACCTTGAAGGACCATCTCACTCACATTATCCTATGTGGGTAGGGTTACCCTTTCCTTAATTTGTTTTTTAGACCATTTTTAAAGGATAGTGTGGCTTAGTTGGGTAGAGTAATCTAGTATAAGAATAATTATGATAAATTTTCTAGTTTAAGGGTTCACCTAAGGGCTTACGTGGAAGTAGACCTAAATAGACCACTGCTAGAGAACATTAAACTTATTAGCTCATGTTTTGAACTAGATTAGCCTCTAATCTATTTGAATAATCTAGGTACATGTTTTAATTATTGAAAAGAAGGTTATCTAATTCATGAGTATCTTATCAAGAGGAGCAAACCAATTCAACCACCCCTGAATTCTTCTATGTTTAGTGGTCATACTATCTCTCCCAATCGAGCCTCCTTTCTTATTATCACTCAATCCTCTCCTCATTCCTCACCTATCACTAAAAGTACACTTATTTCCTCTTCCACCCCTGACAATCCTTTAAATGCCCCTATTGTGTCTACCCCTTCATTTAAAGATGTGATTATATTAGATGGGTGGAGAATGGTTAGAAAGAGTAAAGAGCCATATGTCCCTTTCCCTCTTTTTATCCCCTACTCTTCATCCCGAGATTACTCTCCTTCATCTTCTCCTTCCTATCCTCAATTCCCTACTCATGAGTCTATATCCCCTAAACACAAATCCTCTCCTCAATCGTGTGTTTGTGATTCCACTTCGCCTTCCTCTTGCTCCCATCATAGATCTAGATATCCTTCCTCCACCCTCAAATATCATGAGCTTAAGGATCCAAAACTTACCCTTGATAACAATTTCAATGTGTTGACTCATGACAATGATTCTTCTAATCATCATCATGAATTTTAGAATCCTTTCTTAGAACATAAGAGAGAATTCAATCCCCCATCATAAGTATAAAGTAAACGAGGAAATTATGAAATAGAATCCTAATGTTTTCTTCCTCCAAGAAGTTAAACTCAATAACATTAGACTTGAGGTATCTTTATGCAATGTTTGGAGAGACGCCACTTTTTGCATACATCACATATTGATGGCAAAGGTGGTGTTATTAATGAGATTGCACCATAGATTTTAAAGTATGTTATTGATAAGGGTGAGGACCCTTCTCATAGTTTTTTTGGTCCCTCTCCATTATCAATGGACAAATCATTAGATTTTGTTCTATTTATGCTCCTAATTTTGCTAAAAAACAAATTGAACTTTGGAATTATATATCTAATGATCTACCTAATGTGGACTGGATCTTAGGGGGCAACTTTAACATGGTAGAATATCTTCAAGACCATGGCTAGTCCAACAATCAAATCTCAACTATGAAGAATTTGATATTTGCTCATTTTGTTGAAATTCCCTAGGTGTGGTTGATCCTATTCATGATAAAAAGATTATCCATTCTAAAAATTGGTTTACTTGGTCCAACTGCGAAATGGGAGGTGATAGGAAATTGAGTAGGCTAGATAGATTTTACACATCTCTTATTCAGCCACTGGTCCATGATCCATTAGGAACTTATGTATTTATGTGGACCAATCTACTTCTCTTTCTAATCATTATCCCATTGTTTTCAACATAAGCTTGTCTCAAAACTTAAATATTGACAATTCTCTCCCCTTCAAACTTTTTTCTCATTTAAAGGATCATGTTTTTTGGGCTACCCTTGAGGGGATTTGGAATTCTTTACCTAAACAAGATGAAGGGGATTCTTGGATTGATTGGTGGTGTGAAACCATTACTCAATGAACTAATTTCCTATGCTCATTGGGAAAATGAATGGATTGGCAATATAAATCTAAGGAAAAATCTCTCTAAGGGAAACTTGTTCATGCCAGAAAACCTCTCAATGTTCATCCTAACAATATTAGACTTCAAACTTCCATTACTGCTATAGAAGCTCAAGTGTGTAAAATTGATAATTATAAAGGACTATTGGTGTAGATAGGTAATTTACCTAGCTAGTTAATTAGTGGGGTCCAATTTACATGTTAAGTCCACTTAGGTCCTAGGCATATTTCTAGAAGTCTTAGTTATCTATATAAGATCTTAGCCTTTCTTATCTTTTAAAATTTTATTTAATGCTAGTGTCTTAGGTCATTTAATAATGACACAAGTCATTTAATGTTTTACATTATGTAGTTCATCGTACCTTTTCTATATAAGCAAGGTCATTGTATATTTTTGTAAAATACCTCATCATATTTGATAGATCTTAATATCAAGCAAGCTCATTTCTTACATACTCTCTTGTGGAAAGTTTTCATTGTTTTTCTAGGTGGTATTGGGTATAGAACCCAAACTTTTCCCACAAACGTTATCAATTCATTCATGAAATAGAATGCTAAGCAAATGATCAAGGTCCCATACTTGACTTAATAGTGGGAATGCTTAGTGTTCTCTATGTTCTCCAGTAGTTCTTGTTGTAGCACCTCATGAATTTTGACATCATTTCCTTCCATCACCATTTTATAGGTTGCATGTATAGATGTTGTGGTGGCTAAATCTTCCGTGTTTTTGTAGTATACCTTGTATGTAATACCCATAATAGCATATCTTAGAGCTGGATTGGTAATCTTTGTCACATCTAGGCTTTGGCCATCATATGTTGCACCAATGAGCTTTCATCTTTGTCACCTTCAAATTCTTAATTGCCTTCTTAGGCATAACCTCTCATCGTGTGTACAACCCAATCACCATTATTGGAAGTTTGGAGATTGTTGGAAATATGTGTTGTCATTGATGTCACCCCTAACATTAGAGTTGTTGGAAGTGTTGGTATTAATGTTAATGCACTGTATTGGTGTTGTCATTGATGTCCTACTTTAGTATAGTTGCAGAGGTTATTAATCTGACTTACATTGGGGGATATTTTTGATGTTGTTGAGTTGTCACCAATATTGTCATTGATGTATGAGATAAGTAATGTTGTTGATGTGTTTGGGTCACTTGGTTTCCAAGTGCTTTTGAGAAAATTTGAATAAAAGAAAGTTAAATATGATAGAGTGGTGTTCAGTGTTTTTCTATGCATTTCTTCATGGTTGAAGATGTGCTCATGCAGTTTGGATATGATGATCAGAGGTGTTCAAAGGTGTCATATCTAGAGTTTTAGGTGTTCGATCATTCTACAGTGGAAGATGTGTTTGATAGTATGTCTACCTGGTGAAATAGGGTGTCTGGGAGAAATGAGATTGCTCTGTATTTCTCTGTGGTGAAATTTTTGGTATTATGGATCTGGGAATGTGCTTATAATGTTTGTATTGACCTTCCCTTGAATTTTGAGGTGTTGAATTGTTCTTTAAGATTGTTTGGTGTGTTGGATGTATGTGCCAGTATGTTTGGTTGCACAGAATGAAGGTGTTATTGAGTTTCAAGTGGTTGTAGTAGTCATGAAAAATATTCTGATGGTTCTAGGATATTTTGAGATGTTGTATGAACATCTTGGAGCATTGTTGTGCGGTCCATGAGATGTTTTTGGACCTTGAGAGGTGTGTTTGGTGTCATCTGTTAGTGTTAATGCAAGTTTGGCCAACCTGGCGTGCTAGCACTAATTGCAGAGGATAATTATTGATTGAGGAAGTGTTGAGAAGCATGTTTGTATAGATTTGGGTTCTAATTAAGTAGTGGTTTGGTTTTGTTTCACTTATTTATGTTTTGGAAGTGTTCAATGTTGA
Organism: Sequoia sempervirens; assembly: GCA_007258455.2. Lineage (NCBI taxonomy): Eukaryota > Viridiplantae > Streptophyta > Pinopsida > Cupressales > Cupressaceae > Sequoia > Sequoia sempervirens. Next base: position 2,938 of record VDFB02047098.1, on the reverse strand, counting down.
CCTATTTGATGTTGCATGATAGAGGTGGATACATTTCATTAAGGCTGACCTAATTGATATTGTTTTAGGTCATGGAGGGTATAAATGCAAGGAGAATTGTTGTGTGGATGAAGTGTGAAGTGTGTGTGATGTGAAATATTTGAAAGTGATCAAGTGTGTTGATCTGAGTGTGAGCCTTAATGCTTATGAATTCCTAATGTAGTGAGAAGAAGGTGTCTACCTTTCAGTCTTTTTGTGGATTTGATTGTGCTTCAGTGGAACTATACCTTCAACATATGAGAGATGCATTGTTAGTAGTTCAAATTGGTAGTGAACCATCCCCTCTTTCTTCTTTCTTTTGAATAGTGAGTCCTTTGGCAGTGAGACTTTCTTATCTTTTTGGCTAGTGAGCCTAATTGTATTCAGTGTTGCAATTAATATATTAATGAGCTAATCCTCATCATGGTTTTTCCCTTCTTGGGTTTTCCACGTAAATCTAGTGTTCTTATGTGTTTGATAAGTTTACATTATTTCTTTACATGTTTATATTCTATTAATGCATGTCAAGGCTTTAAAGGTGAATAAAGGTTTAAGAACTAATGTAGATTTGAATGTTAATGAGGGTTTTTGATGTTTTAAAAAGGTATACAATTGATTGACCCCCCCTCTCAGTTATCCTTTGCATCTAACAATTAGTATCAAAGTTGTGGTTCCCAAGAAGAAGCTTAACTGCTTGAGGTAGATCCAGATGGCACACAAGAAAGGTGTCGAAGCTCCCTTGTTTGATGGAACAAACTATACCTACCAAAAATTTGGGATTGAGTATTTCTTCATCTCCCTTGGATTTGGTGTTTGGCAATCTATTGAAAAAGGTTATACTATGCCTACAAATGGACAATCATCTGATGATGATATTAAGGCATATGAAAACAATGGAAAAGCAAGGAATGCAATCTTGACTGGTCTTACTAATTCAAAACTTATGAAGGTTATAAGCTACAAGTTTGCTAAAGATGTTTAGACAAAGCTAGAAGCAATCTATGAAGGATATGACAAAGTCAAACAAGCGAAGATGTATATCTACAAAGCCGAATTTGAAAACCGAAGGATGTCTGAAGATGAATATATCATTGCCTACATGCTCAAAGTTGATGAAGTTTTCAATGCCATCAATGGTCTTGGTGGAAAGTTGGATGCAAGTGAAATTGTGAAAAAGGCATTACGATCTTTGTCTAAAGCTTATAATCATAAAGTTTTTGGTATTGAGGAAGTTCATAATTTAGATCATTATTCTAGAGATCAAATGTTTGGTGCTTAAACTTCTTTTGAAATGAGAGAGTTTGGTCAATATACTACAAACAAAGAAACTACTTTTAAAGTCTGCAAAGTAGAAAAGGATGATGGATCAAATCCAAATGATCTTGATGAGGTGGAAGCAAACTTTGTGAGGAGATTGAAAGAGGGTACTGGAAAATACGTTTCAAACGTCAACCAGTATAAGCGTCACTATGCACTGGGCGTCCAATAAAAAGTTACTTTCTAATGACAAACAAAAGGATCGCAAGGGTAAATTTGTTGAGAAGATTTATTATATTAAAAAGGACATTGGTATTTCTAATGATGAAGAATCAAATTATCAGAATGAAGACAATGATGAATGCTTGTTCATGGTTTTAAATGTTGAAACTAATTATACTAATCTTGAAAGATGTGTGAAGGAAATAGATCATAACATTGAAGGAACTATGTTAACCGGCTTGCCAGAGGAGAAGAATTCATTGATCACGATGAACACGCTCAAATCATATGACAGTGATGGCGTTTTTAAGATTGCCATGGTATCTCAAGCCTTTCTTCCTAAGCATGATACACTAGTAATATGGAAAAGGTTTGATTTTTTGATGGAAAGCATAATACGACAGATGTTCTTTTATGTCAAGGGTCTTCGCATAATCTTCTAAGTGCAGGAAAATGTGCAATAGATATAATCTCATTTTTTAGAATGGTGGGCTGTGAAATCAAAAGAAAGCTCCAATATTCCTGGTTGCCGCTTGTAGAACAAGGACATGAGGTAATATCTATCAACTCAAAGGTAATGATGCAAAGTACTTTATGTCTCAAACTAATGAAATTTGGATATGGCATAGAAGAATGGGTCACATTAATTTTGATAGCCTAGTAAGGATAAGTTCTATTGATGTTGTGAGAGATTTGTCAAAGATTACAAAGCCTATTAATGCGATTTGTAAAGAATGTCAAATTGGAAAGAAAACAAAGGCAAGATTCAAGACAAAATAATATTCTACCACATGTCGCTTGGAGCTAGTGTATACAGATCTGTGTGGATCTACCAAAATTAGAAGCTCATGTGGCAACATGTATTTCATGTTATTAATTTATGATTGTTCTAGAATGGATTGGGTTACATTTATAAAAAAAAATCAAAATCTCTAAACAAGTTTAAAGCATTCAAGGCTATGGTTGAGAATGAAATGAATATGAAAATCAAATGTTTGAGGTCTAATAGAGGTGGTGAGTTCACTTCAAATGAGTTTAACAATTTTTGTGAAGGTCATGGAATAAAGAGGCATTTTCTAGCCCCTAAAACTCCTCAACAGAATGGATTTGTGGAAATGAAAAATAGAATAGTTTAGGAAGTAGTTAGGAAACGAAACTAATCTTTTGGATGTCAATTGGAGAGAAGCAATTCATACTGCAGTCTAATTCTTAGCAAAGATCAAGCAAGAGCAAATAATTCAAAAACTCCCTATGAGTTATGGTATGATAAACCCCCTATTGTGAAGTATTTCAAAGCTTATGGAAGCAAATGTTATATCAAAAGAGATGAGGAAAACTTGGGAAAGTTTGCAACAATATCTAATGAAGGTATCTTCCTTGGATACTTTACAAGAAGCAAGGCCTGTTGAGAAAAAATGTCTCAAATTTACTACCGTAAAAG
>VDFB02047096.1:0-67263 GCA_007258455.2 Sequoia sempervirens | reverse complement strand
ATGCCAAATTCACTTAGTTGGCCTTCAAGAACAAATAAACAGAAAATCATCCTGTCAGATCTCCTAACTTATACACCGATTTATGTGACACCACAAAACTTTAGCAATAAGGCAATATAGATTCTTAACAACTTTCTCTGAGATACACAACTCAAAATGATGATCCAGTGAAGCATACAGATCGACATACTAATCGGACACCCTGTTCTTCATTTTCTCTGTCGGTAAAACTCTGATCTTTACTCTACCTGCCGATATGAGTGAACCCTAATCTGTGGACCAGAATAATGACTTATGTTTCCATCAATGACAACACTAGAAGCCATATTCCAACAACTTTTATATCAATGACTATTTTATATCTTTCAGTAAACTTATTCCTCAGAGTATTCTAATTAGTGATGCATCTATCATCTAACCACCAAAACCAGTCTGCTACTTTACCAACCAAAGATTCTACAAAAATTTGAACAACCACATCTTCCTTCCTGACTCCAGAGATTGTACAAGCAATAGTAAAAACTTGGATGTGATCCTTGAGATCTTGTGCATCTTCCCTAGTAAATCTTGGAAAGTATTCCCTGGATCCAATAGGAAGAGGTGAAAATATTGGTAACACTAATGGTCTAAAATGTGGCATCCATGGAAATGATGAAGTAGAATACATTTAAGGAGGATTATGTAAACAAAGAGAGATTCATAATTTATAATCACCAACCTGTGTTTTGGGATGAGGTAATCCCCTTTTTATTTCAAAAACAAATCTTTTGAATCAATTCTTTGATGGTGGGTTTCGAACTAAAGGAGGACCCTGACTATGATTAGGGTGAGGTTTAGGTTGAGGATGTGAGTACCAAACAATTTCTATCCTCAGAGGTCTTTCCACTACGCTTTACACTGACCATTGTTCTCTTTCTTCCTCTTCAAGAAAAAAAATTTCTCTCATATAATCAATAACACTTCTCCTATACCTCCACACGAGAGTATTCAATTGCAATATGATGTCTTCTTGCTCAAATGTAACCCAATCTAAATCTAGCTACAAGACAAGAAAAATATTCTCATGTGGTAACATCTTTAATCATGATAAAGAAAATTGTTTTATACTTCTACACACTTCCCCAACAAAGTCGCCAAAAACATGTTGGTTGACATATTTGTTAATAGACTCCATTCTGTACAAAAAGAAAGACTAATAAATCAATCAAAAATTGGAAAGATCACCATTACATTGGTGATCTTCCTCTAAATTTTAGTTGAGGTACAACTCCTTCTAATATAAATTTTGATTTTTTGAATTTAATGAAAATGGGGGGTATGCTTTTGACCAAAAAGTAGGAAAGATAGACTAACATCTATCCATAGCCATGAAAATAGATGTAATTGAAAAGAATTTAAAACTACTAACTACGCTGAAAAATAAACTAACTATCAATATCATGACTCACAAATCAAACTATCAATAGTAAGTTGACTCGACTCACTTCAATTTCAACATTCATTGAAGATATATGAACAAAATACCAAAGAATAGCACATCCTCACAAGGAAGGAATATCCATAACACCTATCTAATATCATAGACTTATTCATAAGTATTAATTATTTCATTCAAAATTCATTGTTCAAAGGCAATAAACATCTACAACAAATAATCAAAACTACCAAACTGGTCCTTCAATTAAGATTGATTCTCTCTCGTGCATCACATTGCAAGAGGGATCAAAATTCTAGACCCTTGAAATGTCAAAATAAAATATATTTATAGTTTAACATTATAATAGTTAGGAGTTTCTTGGAAACGGATTCAAGTGGAAGGATGATAACCATCATTTGGCCAAATAAGCAGCTTGCAAAAGACTAACCAATTTATGTCCGGTCATGACACATAGTCATTAATGACTATTTTAAAGAGTAGTTATGGTTGTGTCATAATTTTTGATTGACAAGACGGAGGAATGAACTGATTCCCACTGTATGTAGGCCTCATGGCAACATACTCGTGAGAAAATTCTACTACTTCTCACTTCCAGCAGTCGATGGTATGCCACCTAAGATTGTTTTCATGTAAATATTTTAAATGCAGAAGATTTCTTTGATCTCAAAACACACTCTACTGAATTTCCATCACATCCTTTTACCTAACTCATTAAGTTTATGGAAATTTGAGTGTTCTCTCTTACATTAATTTCCTTCAAGTGGATTTCACTAATTTGTTCTTCCCATTCTATAAATTAACTACAACGCTTCTCATTTTGCATAAGGCTAATTACAATCTAGTACTTCTAGTGATGTTGCTTCTAAGACTAAGAGTGATTTCCTCACCATTGAGGGTGTGGAATGTAGCATTATGTGGAGGTTAGTTGCAGACCAACTTCGAGAGGTCTTCCTCATTCGCAACAATGTGGAGGAATTCATTCGGAAGATTATTAGTGAACATTTTTTTATCCCAATTGCATGTGCATAACTCTAGTTTGTTGGAACATTTCATTTACAATATCATCCAAACCCCTAGGAGATTTGAATGGGGAATCTATGTAGTCAAACACCTAGTGAGGCTAGTGTATCTATCATGTGTTGAGGATGCTCTAAAAGGTTTTTTTGTGCATCTACACGTGGGTATGGTGGGTAATGCAATCTGTATCACTACTACAATGGGGAACGAATACTCTAGACAAGCAATTGTCCTACTTTATTTGCAGGAAGTAATAGAGGGCATTAGGATCCTCATTTTCACCCTTTGTGCCTAAGACCTCTTGTGTTGAAACCTCCATTTTGTGATGTAATACAAAATATACATAGCTCTTTTGGCTTTCAAATATGTATTTTGTGATGTCAATGTTCTCAAAAATGATCGACTTTATCTCCGTATTTTATTTTTCTGCAATTCAATTTTTGTCCCCATGTCTGCAATGTATCTCATTACTTGGACATTTTGAATATTATTCTTTTTTGAAATATGTTAATTTCTAATAGCATTATTTCTTTCGATGAGCGCATTCATAGAATAATGAAGTGTGTCGGATCAAATGCATAAAAGTAGAATTTTGGATAAAGTTCACAAAGCGTCTTCAGAGTCCGCCCTAGTTTTTGAAACTGCATTCATCACCCACTACACCAAAATAACCCTTAAAATTCCTCCAAGTCCAAGGTTTTTTAGTGAACTCCTCCAAAAGTAGCTCTTAAGAAAGATATGTAAGTTTCTTTAAGAGTTTGTCCTAGATAATTAAACTTTGTAAACCCTGTCGGGAACCAACAATGGTTTCAAAACTACCCAAAGCTCCACCAAATATATTTATCGTTCCTTTTTTTTTTCTTCGGATACTCGGTGGTCATGAAATCATTTCAACAAACTGACACTTACCCACAACTTTCAAAACGATCGATGCACAATAACTTTAGGATAGAATTTTAAGACTATTGGGTAGGGATGGGGTTAGAAAACTTGAGCGGCCCCTAACATAGGTTTACAAACCATGATGAAAAATTGACAAAGATAGTTTGATTCACTTCAAAGATAGAGTGCAATTTTTATAAGGGTGACAAAAAATAGCGGCAACATATCTTAATGACAATGATATTTCTTAGGTATGACATCATGAAAGGTCCTCACATATTGTGAGTATGGAAATGCCCCCAAATGATCTATAGAAACTTTATCTTATTCCCAAATACAAGGGAAACTACTAACCTAGAAGTACAAATATATATATACAATTTACTTAGACATACCTAAGTTTACAAATTACTCATTAACCATTTTTGCTCAAGCAATCCAATATCATATAAGAAAAATTGATAAGTTAAACTTTACTAGAAAGAATATACTTACATTATATATAATTATATATAATTATATATATATGTATGTATATATAATCAATACCTTGAGTTTAATTCTAACAACTAAAGATATTATCAAGTCTAATGCAACCATAGATTATTGAACTTACTATCAATTAGTTTGGTAACCAAGAAAAAGAATGACTCACTTGGTAAATGATCACGATTGAATTTAATAGTTTAAAATTTATTACTTTTTAAAAATTGGTTTGTATAAATCAATGGTCACCATTCTTTATGTTGATGAAAATTGCAAAATCAAATGAAAAGAATTTGCAAAAGAAATAACATAAATTAAAAGATTTTAAATGAGACAGAAGAACACGATATTTATAGTGGTTCGCCCAATAATGGCTACATCCACTTTAAATAGGGATTATCTCACTTTTATTAATTTTGAATGAATTACATATTCAACTAGTAGTAGCTTTATAATTTAGTCTCAACTCCAAAAATGGAGAAAATCCATCAAAATAGACAACTTCTAAATTAGCGAACACATGCCAAAAAGAAGTCATTACAAAAAAGGCATTTGTTTCAAATGTGAGAGAAACTGTCAATTAAATTAGAAGATTTGGGCTTCACTAAACCCAACAATCTCCCACTTGAAGACCAGATAGCTGCTCAGAGATATCCCTCCACAGCAAGTTTATTGTCAAAGTTATACAAGTCCAAGAGAAGCTCTACAGAATTCGAACTTCTCCCTAGGTACTACATTCATCAACATATCAGCTGGATTCAACTTCGTGTCAATTTTCTCCTCCTGCAGCTTACCTTAATCAATAAAATGGCGAACAAAATGATATCACAGCTTTATATGGTTTGTCCGATTGTGAAAGGCGGAATTCTTGGCCAAGTGAATAGCACTATTGCTATCAAAAAATAGAGTAAAAATTGATTGCTTACACCATAATTCACTTAACAACCACTGCAACCATTTCATTTCCTTTGCTCCTTCAGTGAGAGCAATATATTCAACCTTCGTAGAAGAAAGTACAACCACCTGTTGTAATTGAGAAACCCAACTGATTGTTGCCCCGGAAAAAGTAAACACATAACCGGTAGTAAAACGCCGTTTATCTAGATCTCCAAACATAACTAAATCAACATAACCTCTTTGGTGAGTGTCCTTACCACCAATACATAAAACACGATTAGAAGTACCTTTCAAATACCTAAAGATACATTGTACTTCCTGCCAATGTGGTTTACTCAGATTACTCTTAAATCTGCTCACAACTCCCACTGCATGAGGAATATTCGGACGAGTACAAATCATAGCATACATGAGATTGCCAACTGTTGATGAATATGGAACACTCTTCATGTGTTCTTGATCCTCTTTTTTTTTAGGACACATAGCTGAGGATAATCGAAAAATGATCATCCAAAGGATTACTAACGGATTTGGCATTCTTCATATTGAATCTATCTAAAATTTTAAGAATATAATTTTCTTGAGATAATCTGATTTCTCTCTTATTTCTATCCCTGATTATATTCATCCGAAGAATCCTCTTTGATCCTTCATGGAAAAGTGTTGAAATAAATGTTGCTTCAACTCATGAACAATCCTCACACTAGTGCCAGCAACCAACATATCATCAACATAGAGTAAAAGAATAACAAACTCACCACTAAGAAAGCTTCTTGTAATAAACGAGTGAAATGTTGAGTCATGAAGCTATCAAATTTGAGATACCACCACCTCAGGGCTTGCTTGAGCCCATACAAACGCTGCTTCAATCTGCAACATAAATGTTCTTGACCCTACTGTGCAAAACCTTCAAGCTTCTCCATGTATACTTCCTCTTCAATATCTCCATGAAGAAAAGCTACTTTGACATCTAATTGCTCAAGTTCAAGATCCCAAACAGCTGCTAAGCCTAACACTACTCGAATGGTGTAGAAGTTATCAAAACCAACTTCAGAGTCCAAGAACACCTACATGCAAAGAGATACCTGTCACAGGGAAGAGAATGGAGAAAAAAGCAAGAGAGGGTTTTTAAGCTCTATAATATGAAAGATGTATTAACAGAACAATAGAATGAAAGTATACAATGGATCAATCCTTAAGAAAGGAGATCATGCAAACCTAAAAGTAACCCTAATAAGTAGACATTTAATAATTAATATAATTATTAAATGTCACAATATGCAAACTAAAGTGAAATCTTAAGAGAGGAATAAAGGTAACTTAATTAAGATAATTAAGTTAAAAAATTTACTCTAACACCCCCCTTAAGATGAGCAAGAGTGCAGCTACAAACATGCAAGAAAGCAAAGGTAACAAGCAATGTAAATAGGTCAAAATGAGGGTCCTCAAAATAGGCCTCCCATCGTGTGTACCAATACAACCAAATCTCCGTAAAGTGGAAAAGGGAGAAACCCAATGGGAAAAAACTCCTTCCAAAAGAGATAAAAGGTGTCAAAACATTAAGGAAGGCCTCACTGAGACCCCCCAAGGACAACTTCCTTCACCCTGAGCATGGAGCACAACTGAAGATAGCGCGGCGATGCCAAAGGTTTAGTGAAGATGTCTGCAACCTGCTCCTCTGTAGGAATATACTCCAAGATTAGAGAACCATCCTGAATCAACTGCCTAATGAAGTGCATGTGAATTTCAATGTGCTTAGTCTGTTGATGCTCCATTGGGTTGCAGGAAATGTGAATGGCACTATGATTGTCACACCAAATAATAGTGGTACTATCAAGAGGAAACCCAAACTCTGTCATCAACTGTCGAAGCCATAAAACCTCCTGACTAGCTAATATTGTTCTGGTGATTCTCGCCACTCTTTTGTGATGATAATGCGGGCATATTGTTTCTTTTGCAAGCACTACATGTGGATAGGACCAGTCCGGGCGTAAAAAACAAAGCCAAAAAAATTTCGTCATTGGACATCACCAAAACCTAACTGAGTCAATGAAGCTACAATGTGGAGGGGATCCTGGCGGTAGTGGAATTAGCAATGAGTGGTGCCCGAATAAAAATTCTCAAAATACGCTTATTGCTTTTGCCAATGCAATCCGCTATGAGTGGTGAGGGATCAGCGGAGAACCGGAAACAGCCAAACCGCAAAGGAAAGATCAGGATGATAATGTGTTAGGTACAAAAAACTGCCAACCAACTGCCTGTATAAAGTGGGATCCACTGAAGAAGTAGAACAAGTGGAAGACAAACAACACCTGACTGAAATGGAGTGGGGGCAGGCTTGCAATCAAGCATGCCAAATCTCTGAAGCATATCAAGAGCATACTTCTGCTGAAATATGGAAATCCCATCCGAAGACTGAATAACCTGTAGACCCAGAAAGAAGTGCAGAAGATCGAGATCTGTCATCTCAAACTGCTCCATCAAAGCTCTCTGAACACTTTGAATCATGGAGGATGAGCTACCTGTAAGAATGGGATCATCTACATATAGCACAATAATCAAAAGATCACCCTCCTGACGCTAAATATACACTGTGATCAGAATGACAGTGTGTGAAGTGAGAGGAAAGCAATAAAGAGTCCATCTTCTCATACCAAGACCCAGGGGCTTGTTTGAGACCATACAATGAATGTCGAATTCTGCAAACCAAAGAAGTGTCCTACACAAATCCCTGAGGCTGCTTCATATAGATCTCCTCATGTAGGTCTCCATGCAAGAAAGCACTCTTCACATCCATCTAAAACACTGTCCATCCCTGTGAAGCTGCAAGTGAAAGTACAAGGCATATAGAGTTCATCTTGGCAACAGGGGGAAAGGTCCTGTGAGTAATACCCCCCTACCCTGGAAACCCCTTGTAGCCAGCGAGATACGCCCTTATAATTTTTATCAAATCCAAACCATCTGTAAGGTACTTGTATATGCCAATCTACTCCTGTAATTCAGTAAACCAATCCTTCCCTTGAATAGAAGAGGAGTCAAAGATCCCAAGTAAGGGATTCTTCATCAAAGAAGAATACTCTCATCCATGGCCCCATCCCACTTTCATATGACTTGTCAGCCTCCAAAGTCCTCTGCCAGAGGATCATCCCAAATGGCATGAGACCCAAAGATCTGGGAGCCGAAGGTCTCGAAAGTACGAGTATGATCTAGTATTTGAAGGGATCACTCATTAAAAGCTAGTCCCACCGCTTCTACCAACGCACCTAGGGAAATGTTGAGTGGTCAGGTGGTGGCGGAGACAGTGGATCATCATCTGCATCATCCTCAAGAGATAAGTAATCCTCAAGAGATGAAGAGGGAGGAGTAGGTAGTGAGGGAGAAGCTGGTGATGGAGAATCCATCTAAGGATAGCACTCATCAAACTAGACACCCCGTCGAAACAAGACCTCTCTGGAATCAGGATCAAACAACCTGTAGGCTTTAACATCCTCACAGTAGCCAACAAATATGAATGTTCGGCTCTTCCTCTCCATGGTTTTCCATTGAGCATCAAGAATAAATTCCCAAGCCTCACTACCAAAAACTCAGAATGTAGAAACACCAGGCCTGACATGGGTCCAAGCCTCCTTACGAGTCATATGTCGTAATGCCTTATGAGGCATTCGATTCTAAATATAATTGGCACAATTGACTACCTCAGCCCAAAATGAAGAACTCATAGCTCAAGATTGTATCATACAATTTGCCATCTCCCGTAAGGTTCTGTTCTTTCTCCAGTGACACCATTCTACTAAGGGGTGTAAGGTATTGTAAGTTGATGTTGTAAACCATGCTCAGTGCAAAAATCCCTAAAAGCCTGATTAACATACTCCACCCCCATTATCTGTGCGTATCCTCCTGATAGAAAGTCCAAATTGCTTCTCCACAAATGTCTTAAAGGCCTTGAATGAATCAAAGACATCAGAATTGTACTTAAGAAAGTGCACCCATGTACGTATGGAGAAGTCATCAATAAAAGTGAGCACATGTCAGGCCCCTAAAAAAGGAGTTGGAAAGGACATAAGATCACTATGTACCAACTCCAGGAGTGCCTTAGCACGTGTGGCTCGACCCTTAGGAAAAGGATCCCTGTGATGCTTTCCAAGAAAACAACCTTCACATACACCATTAGTACAGCAAATCTGAGGAAGCCTAATCACAAGTGCCTGAGTACTCATCTGCTGTAGATATTTGTAATTGACATGGCCAAAATGCTCATGCCAAAGCCTACTCACTGAGTCTACATATGCTATAAGAGAGGAACCTATAGTGTCTGAACTCTCAAAGCCATTAAATCTGTATAAGCGAGATGCATAGTCAACACTCCCAATAGCCACAACCAAGTCAGGATCATGAAGGTCTCAAATAACCACATCATGTGGTGAGAACTCAACTGTCTTACCAAAGCCAGAGTGGAAAATCTGATAAACAGAAAGAAGGTTTGTCAAAATGTTAGGAACTAGAAGCACATCTTGAAGACAACCACCATCCAATGAAACAGTACCTGAACCCTGAACTGAAAGTTGTGTTGAGTCACCAACTGCAATGTGTGTAGTGCCAGTAGGGGAAAGTGCGGTGACCAAATCTTGTGTGTGTATCATATGGTGAGAAGCACCAGAATCTAGAATCCAAGTGGACCCCGAAGATAATGCTCGTGCAGAAAGAGCATGACCTTTCCATGTGGGTTGGGAAGGAGACTGAGGTGAGGTGGAGGTTGCTATGGGCCGGCCGCATGGGCTTCCTAAGCTCCCAATCATTTCCAACATCCTGAACCGGATGTCCCTTCCCTGCCACGTAAAACCTAAGGATCACTCCTGGATTTCTTAGTCTTGTGAGTAGCACTACCCAGACTTCTCAAGATTTTCCCGCCATGAATTGAATTGTGCTTTTGAATCAGCCTATAGGGAGATGGCTCTGAGGAACCTCCTCTAACGGTCATTAATCTTCCTTTGGGCTCTTTGGTTTCGCTTATTTTCCCTTTAGATGAACGAGCGTTTCGCTTGGTTCTGGATCCTAAAGGAGAGCATCCAACCCAGCCCCAGTGATGCTCTCGGCTTCAACCACTGCAACACCTCAAAAGTAGGTAATGGTAAAGTGGAAGGCTCCAACGCATCCATGGTGGAATAAAATGTCAAAGAGAATATCTGAAAAGGACCTCGAAGCTTAGAAAGAATTAGGTAAATACACTCCTCATCTGTTTTGTTCTTACCACAACCCTGTAGAAGAGATCTTTGTTGTTTGAATTTCATCAGAAAGTCCTCAATAGAGGGAAAAGAATTAGGTAAAAGTGAAGTCAACTCTACCTCAATTTGTATTGCATGGAACTGATTGATGGTACCAAATAAATCATTGAACTTGGTCCACATTTCAAGAGTGTTGTTACACCCATCAAGATGAAACAACAAGTTGTCTAAAACATGTAAGGAAATCAAACCCATAGCCTCATCCATCTTATTTCTATGTTGCCTAACCTCAAATGGTTGTGTCAAAACTGGTTGAACTGCATCTAAATAGGACCACAACCCCTTTGATCTAAGAAGACGTGTCATGAATTCCTTCCAAGTATGATAGTTATGAGGTGTGAGAAGTTCAACAGAAGAAGGGTTTTCGACCATGTTTGGAGACGTTTAATGAATGTTTAATGTGAATATTTTTTGGTTTTCTAAAGTAAATGACAGAAAGCAAGAAAAAAACTCCCCCCACAATGCAAGAAACCAAACCCCAATAGTGATTTTTCAGTGAAAAAGAAGGAAAAAGAAAAAAAAGATTCAGACTAAATCTTGTGTACCTAATTATTTTTCTAGAAAAAATAACAGAAGATCTTAATAGAGCGTGAGAAGAGCTTTCCGATGCCTATTCGTTTTCAAAAAATGGAGCAAAAATTACCAAGTTATGCCCCCCGGAGTGCAAAAAACATCATTTGACTTTGACTGTGAGAAAAGGCAACTAAACTACAAAACTTTGGAAAAAAATCTTGTACCATCATGATGGGCTCAGAGCCAGCTTTCCAACACCTATTTTCGTTTGAAAATCCGAGCTAAAACGCTCAAGATATGCTTGTTTTACTGAAGGTAGGTTGAAAAGACAAATTAGACATCCTTCAAGCCCTAGGAGCTAAAAAAAATTTGGCCCCTTGTCCTCTCAACGACCTGAGGGCTAGCAGCGGGTTGAGGGCCAAAGCTCTTGGTCTTCTATGTGATCGGCAGCTGGGGGTTGGGCAACCAATGGGAGCTAAAAGTTGGCTCTCGATCGCCAATGGGACCTCCGACTAAGGGAAGCGCTCGTGGGGGTTATGGGAGGAGCAGCGGCACTGTGTTCACCGCCGACAGCAATTGAGGAATGGGTGGCCGCCTAGCAGCGGATGGGTGGCCACCAGGTGGTGCCCTCTTTTTAAACTCAGGCTACATAAAAAAAGCTAAAATCGACATTTTTATATATAGTATATATATATATATATTTTATTTTTCAATTTTTGACTTCAGAAATCATGCCCTGGGGCCATACGGCCTTGGGGCCAAAAAAAAATTGCTTCCTTGATCAACTGTGGCCAAATTGGACAAGCTTTATATGAAAATAGGGATTTTCAGGCACTGTGAATCCAACGGCGAGGTCTGTTTGGGCCCAAAATGAACCCAAAGAACGAAGTATGTCGGATCCACAAAAAATCAAACTGAAAACCTGGGAAAGCTAGATCAAACCCTCGTAACTCCAAATTCTTCAAAACAAGAACAAGTTGCAGCAAGTCCACGCTCTGATACCATGTAGAAGTTGTCAAAACCAACTTCAGAGTCCAAGAACACCTACATGCAAAGAGATACCTGTCACAGGGAAGAGAATGGAGAAAAAAGCAAGAGAGGGTTTTTAAGCTTTGTAATATGAAAGATGTATTAACAGAACGATAGAATGAAAGTATACAATGGATCAATCCTTAAGAAAGGAGATCATGCAAACCTAAAATTAACCCTAATAGGTAGATATTTAATAATTAATATAATTATTAAATGTCACATTATGCAAACTAAAGTGAAATCTTAAGAAAGGAATAAAGGTAACTTAATTAACATAATTAAGTTAAAAACTTTACTCTAACAAATGGTATGCATTTTCACAACTGGTGAAAAAATCTCATTAAAATCAATGCCTTTTTCCTAAGAAAAACCTTTCACAACCAATTTGGCCCTGTAACATTTATGACCTCCATCTTCCTCTTTCAAACAATAAACCCATTTATTTTTTAGTGGTTTCCAATTTGGAGGAAGAGGAACCAAATCCCATGTTTCATTTCCACGCAAAGACTCCATTTCTTCATTCATCGCATCCATCCATTTCACTGAATTTGCATCTTTGCAAGCTTGTTTAAAAGTTGCAAGCTCTGCCTCATCACAAAGCAATAATTCATAGTCATCAAATTTAGCCAGAGGTCTCCACTCTCGAGTAGATTTCTGTAATTGAGGGCCCACTATTGGCTGCAAATTACCCTGTTGTTCTCTATTTTCTTCATTACTTTGCCTCTGTATACTACCCTGTTGTTGCATAGTGCTTTGTTCTCTGTCCCCAATTTGAGCTTGTGTAAAAGCTTCATAAATCTATCCATGAGTTTGGAGAGGCTATAAATTATAGTCAATAAATGGCGAATGAGGATGTGATGGTTGTGCATGAACATTGACAGGCAGTGTGGGGTGTTCAAGAGCCTGCGCAGGAGTTTGCAAAGGCTGCGTAGAAATTATTGAGGTATGCGCATGAAGGAAAGGAGGTGACAGTGATGAAAACACTTGGCTTAAGATGTCCACCCACATGGGAATTTGACTCACAATTTGAATAGTTAAAGGAGGCAACAACATGTTTGATGGAGGCACATTACCATAAGGCAGAACATCATTTTGCAAGGACTGTGCACCAAGTGAAGAAGGCAGCGCATCACTTATATTAGGCTACGATGACAGTGTGTGGTAGCGAACTAACAATAGAAGGATGCATCATAGCTTGAGGAGGCAACGATGAAGATGTATGAGGTTGTGTACCATGTGCTAAAGGTTGTGTAATTCCAAAACAAGGTTGCATACTAACAACAAGGGACAACATAGCGGCATGTGAAGGTTGGAAAATGATATTTGGAGATTGGGCAATCACATAAAGAATTTGAATACCAACAATGGAGGGATGAAAACTAATAGTGGATGCATGGGTAACATTTCTTGATGAGTTGACTACATTATTGCCATTATCAAATAAATCAACATCTAAATATGCATTTGAAGATGTGTCATGTGGCTGCAAACCTCGAAATTTTTTCTCATTGAACACGACATCCCGATTGCGAACAATTTTTTTTGCGATGGGATCCCACAACCTGAAACCAAATTGATCCTCTCCATAGCCAAGAAATATGCATCTTTTGGATTTGAAATCAAGTTTCATTCGCTGCTCCTTAGGAATATGCACAAATGCTTCACAGCCACACGCAAGTGATAAGAAATTATTTTCCCAAGCCATCTCTCCTCTCGGATATCAAAATCCAAACAAGATGAAGGAGCACAATTGATTAAATAAATTGCAGTATTACATGGCTCTACCCAAAACTCTTTTCCCAAATTTGCATTGGAGAGCATACATTGAGCTCTCTCAAGAATCATCTGATTCAACCTCTCAACTGCACCATTTTCCTGAGAGGTGAATAAAACCACTTTAATTCTGTGAATGTCATTATCTGCACAAAAATTGTCAAACTTTGAAGAGCAAAACTCCCCCCCATTATCAGTTTTAAGACATTTAATTTTATGCCCAATCTGGTTTTCAACAAGAGCCTTAAAATTTTTAAATTTCGAAAACACTTCTAATTTTCTATTTAACATATAAATCTAAAATTTGCAAGTGCAATCATCAAGGAAAGTAATAAAGTAATTTGCACCTCCAAAAGAGGTTACCTCCGTGAGACTGAAAGCGTTTGAGTGCACAAGTTCCAAAGGAGTAATTTTTTGATCATGGCATGTCCTCAAGAAGCTAGTCTGGCTTTGTTTTCCATAAAGGCAATGCTCGCATAATTCCAAATCAACCGATTTTAAGCCAGGAAGTTGATCATGTTGAAGCATAACTTCAAGCCCTTTCTTGCTCATATGTCTAAGCCTCTTATGTCAAATTTCCACATTGTTGTCCATAACTATCATGGAAGCTCCCACTTCACCATGGCATTCTAAAATGTAAAGATTACCCAACTTTTTTCCCTTTGCAAGCACCAAAACTCCCTTGGTTACTTTCCAAGTGTCTAGAGAAAATTTAACATTACACCCACAAGCAATAAGTTGGCTCACTGAAATTAAATTTCGTATCAACATTGGAACATATCTCATATCCTTCAAAATCCATTTATTTCCATTTTTCAAATGCAAAATCATATCACCCTTACCTATGATTTCACATTCCTTATTGTCACCAAGAAAAACCTTACCGAATGTACCTTCTTTGAAATTTGTAAAAGCCTCCTGACATGAAGTAACATGGAAAGAAGCACCGGAATCAAGCACCCACGAATCTGCAGTCGTGTCACCAGTAGCCAAGACCAAAACACCATCATCTTTTTTACCTACAGTGTTTGCTTTATTATTGTTGACTTTGTCTTGTGCCTTTTTATAATTCCAACATTTTTTCTTTGTGTGACCCACTTTGCCACAAAACCAACAAGCACCATTTCTACCTTTGGAATTTGATCTATGTGCATATTTCGACCTTCTATTATTATTATTTTTACCTCTTTATGTAATTCTACCTCTATTGCTAATACTTACAGCAATTAGTGCATCAGTTGGTATGAGTTTTCCACAGTCCATGGAGATACTAATATTTAAGCTTTTGGATTCGACTGTGTCAATTTTTTTGTTGACGTTTCGGATCACACTCAGTGATCCATCATCAGGAAGAGGAAAAAAATGAGATGAGATTGTAGAACAAGTCTTAATAAAGGGTGAGATGGAGGAGGAAGAGAAGACTTAAAAAACAATAAAATAATGTCAAGGAAAAATAAACAATTCAAACCCAATAATAGAATTTGAAAGTGTTTTATATTATATAAAAGAAGAAATTTAAAGGTAACTAAAGCTTAAACAATAAGGAAATTACAAAATAAAGAAATCAATCAATGATTAAAATAAAATAGAGAGCTAGAGAAAGTAAAAAACATGAAAAGATATCAAGAGGACAAAAAATTCATCAAAAATGAAAAAATAAATCGTTAATATCCTCATATCGTAAATATTAAATGGAAAGGAAGTAAAATCAGGGCGAATGAAAAAAAAGATCAACAAAGACAAAATGAGATCGAGATCGTATCAAATTCCCATCAGTCCAAAGTTAATAAAATCCTCAAATAGATCAAAATCATAAATCAGGTGTCCATCGTCCGGCATCCGTCACGCTCGATCGCCAAAGTGATCTGAAACGTCAACAAAAAAATTGACACAGTCGAATCCAAAAGCTTAAAAATTAGTGCATCACTAGATGAGGGTTCCTATTTTTTCTCTGCATGTCTTCGCTGAGAAGAGTGGCTGCAACATCATCAAATTTCAATTTACTTTTGGCAGCCATCGAAGTGCTAACTGCCATCACCACACCTTTCCAGCTATTCGATAAAGAACACAGTAATAAAATTGCCTTGATCTCATCATCTAAATTAATGCCCACATAAATCAACTGGGTGACTAATGTATTGAATTCATTTAAATGATTAGACATAATCCCTCCTCGTATTTCCAAATTATATAGCTTTTTCATAATGAATACCTTATTCTTCTCAGCTGAAAAATTAAATAAAACATTACTGGTCACTGAAAGGAAAATGGTTGCTCTTGCTTTCTTGTCCAATTTCTCCCATTGTTCATCTAATAAAGAACCTTTCCCTTTGGATTTTCCAACCAATGCATTTGAAAGGTCTTGCTTGATGAGCAACAACTCTATTTGCACCTTCCACATACCGAAGTTCTGACCTGCAAATTTTTCAATTTTCCATTTGTCTGCATCTTCCATGGCTCTGGAAATTCTTCACCGATTTCAGCACCAAGCTTCTCCACCAGGCTCTAATACCAATTATTGATGAAAATTGTAGAAGCAAATGAAAATAAATTGCAAAAGAAAGAACAGAAATTAAAAGATTTTAAATGACACAAAAGAACATGATATTTATAGTGGTTCACCCAATAATGGCTACGCCCACTTTCAACAAGGATTATCTCACTTTTATTAATTCTGAATGAATTAACCAACAACAACTTTATAATTTAGTCTCAACTCCAAAAATGGAGAAAATCCATCAAAACAGACAACTTCTAAATTAGTGAGCACATGCCAAAAGGAATTCATTACAAAAAAGGCATATATTTCGAATGTGAGAGAAACTGTCGATTAAATTAGAATATTTGGGCTTCACTGAACCCAACACTTTATTTATTTTTCAAATGAATAAATTCTGATTATTTAAGAGAGAATAAGTGATTTAACTTGTGTTTGATTTGTTTAAGATCTTTCATCTAGCAATAACTAATTGGTTAATCTACAACCAATTCTCAACTAAGTACATATCATCCATATTTTTAGAATACATGTTTTGTTACTTATTTGATCTTCATATATCTTTATATATCCAACATCACATAATGCAATTGTATTAAAGAAAATTGTGATAATAAACAAACATAAAACTAATTGGTTAATCTACAACCAATTCTCAACTAAGTACATATCATCCATATTTTTAGAATACATGTTTTGTTACTTATTTGATCTTCATATATCTTTATATATCCAACATCACATAATGCAATTGTATTAAAGCAAATTGTGATAATAAACAAACATAAAACATTCAAATGCCTCACTAAGTGATTCAATACAACACAAAAAAATAGGCAAGTTCGAATTTTTTTAATTTCTAAGAATAATTAACTTTTAGCATCAAAATACATATATATCAAGTCATTGAATATCTTTCAAAATCATCATCAATTTTAATCAATGAAAATAACTTCAAAACCACTTATTTCTTATAAAATTATCAAAATTTTGTTGAAAAAAAATGAAAACTAGTAATAGCACCTAAAGGTACAATAAAATTATTTATAGACAAATATCTTTAGCCCTATTAGCCAAGTATTGCTTATAATGACTCCTAAAAAATATAAATGTGCCTATCAACCATTCAATAGCACCTTTAGGTATGACTAACAACAATCTCTTCAATGGGGCACATGCTACAATTGATTGATCTTCAAAACATTAAAATCCACTACAATCATCTCCAATTGATTGATCTTGAGAACATTGATCTCCAACACCCCCAAATTTAAAGAAAAAACTAACTGACTAACAACAATCTCTTCAATGGGGCACATGCTACAATTGATTGATCTTCAAAACATTAAAATCCACTACAATCATCTCCAATTGATTGATCTTGAGAACATTGATCTCCAACACCCCCAAATTTAAAGAAAAAACTAACTAATTTTGCTAACACATGTTCCCTTCCTAAATTTAAAAAGTGGTGGAAGCATTTTCTTTTGTGCGATGATCCACAAACTATCTCACACTCCCTATTATATCAACAAAATCATTTTTAACACAATTGAAATTTTCAATATATTAAATCTTCAATGTAATATTATTTTTTACTTTATGTATCTTTTTGTTGCCAAATTAAATATATTATATTTTATATCAACGAAATCATTTTTAACACAATTGAAATTTTCAATATATTAAATCTTCAATGTAATATTATTTTTTACTTTATGTAATATTATTTTTTACTTTATGTATCTTTTTGTTGCCAAATTAAATATATTATATTTTATATCAACGAAATCATTTTTAACACAATTGAAATTTTCAATATATTAAATCTTCAATGTAATATTATTTTTTACTTTATGTATCTTTTTGTTGCCAAATTAAATATATTATATTTAATATATTTAACACTACTCTCTTGAAATTATCAAAACTATTATTTCCTAACATTATAACTTAACAATAATCTTTGCATTTGACATGGTAATTTGACATGGTAATATGTATTTGTGATAGCAAAAAGATCTATCCCCACAATAACTATATCCCAAAAAAACTCAAGACCCACTAGAATTCAAACCTGATTTGTTAGACAAGTTGCAATATCGAAAAACACCAACATAAGCAAATTCTCAAATTGCAAAACCTGATAAATTATTTTACATTCAATATGCTAAACAATATAAAAAAGTGAGATACAACTATTACAAATGCCAAAAACATAGTTTTTCTTAACAAAAATGCCTAGGTGTTTTTCTTAACAAAAATGCCTAGGTGTTATTTCAACTTAACTAAAACTAATATTAATAAACAGTTGGAACACATTTTGCCCTACTTTGGATTGGAATCAGCTACGAGACATCTAGAAATCATGAAAACACAACCTCAAATGATTTCTTCATATCATCTAAGGGGTTGGTCACTTTGGTCCATATAGAAGCTGCTCAAACACTTGGATATCATTACTGGCTGTCATCGAACTGGATAAATGTTACCTTGTTTGAGTAATCAATCATTTATGATCTAATATAAAGAAAGGCTTGTTCTCTTGCCAAGGAATGGAGAATGTTACAGAAGCCAAGACATTATACCAAATTAGTATGATTTCTTCATAGTGGCATCAACGCGAACTTGCCCAAATATAGATTGAGAATAATCTATTTGTTGCATTAAGCTCAAAAGAGAAATGGGTTTTTTTTGTGTTGATCATATGGGTTAAACAGTGCAAACAAGAATAGTTTTCCTAGTGTTTAACTCAAAGCTCCATGAGCCTGCTCTGCAAAATCATTCGACCTAAAATCCTTTTTCCAGTTGAATTAGCACAATTCCAAGAGAAATCCAATTCCATTGCCAATAAGAAACCTTCAGAAGTCTTTGACATAGTTCATAGCAGTCCCAATCCCAAAGTCTTTCCCAAATCCCCACGCTAGATTGGCAAGATTTTTAGATTAACGAGATATAGAGAATGGATGGTACGTAAAGGTATCCATGCATTGTATCAAAGCAAAAGAAAATAGTTACATTAATGTATGCTCTGGGCCAATTGCCACATAAAGATTATAGCACCGAATTTACATATTTTCCTTCCAAATTAACCCAAACCTGCTGAGCTTTTCTGATATTTTTTCAGACGCTTGAATCGATGTAATCTTCAGAATAATTTGCCAACCGAAATTTCCTTTTTAGGCTTACAAATTCCATGTCAAGGCTCATCTTTCACTCTATTCGTAATCTCAAAATTTCAATTGCTATTCTCTTACGATAGTACGGGATGTCCTCCTGGAAGAAACATCTAAAACATCCTCAATATTTTTCTTGATGTAAATTTGAAAGCATACTTTTTAAGTTGAAAGTCTCTGCTTTACTATTTACTTATCATTTAATTCCAAATGATTAGTCTAACTGAAGCTATTACAACAATTCTTTGCACAACATACTTCATTAGTTTTTAAATGCTTAATGGAAATTAGCACCAATCAACATACCTGTGTGAAATTCGGCGGCATTCCACGACTATGGAAATCAGCATATTTGACCATGAATACTCCACAGTCAAAGCTGTCAAAAGGTAAAATGTCAGATTAACCCATCCTACCAAATGTTCAGTTGACATAAACTGCTAATATAGAGGTCCTAACGTGGATAATGTTCTTGTGGAGATTATTGGTGATGCTAAGCAAAACAAGCTATAAACAGAAGCTTTCATAATAACAAGTTATATGGTGTCAGAATTGCAGCAGATAAGAAAGGATTGAGTGAAGAACGAAGTAGAAATGGCTTTCACTTTGTCAATTCGAAATGAAAAATATGTTCATATTTATAGACAGTGATACAACAGTTTAACTGTCCAAAGGAAAATCTGACAAGCTGTACACAACTAAATTGTGTTAACTCGGTAGATTAACACTAACATCCTTTCTTAATATAAAAGAGTTATAATCAAATCAAGTATTCTTTGCAATTTTTCAAATTTCTCTTTTGGTAAGAATATTTGTGGGTTGATTTACAGTGGGACAATACTTGTTTTGTACACTTTCATCTTTCACAATATCGAATCAAATGGAATTTTGTGTTGATGTGTTTGGTTTGATTGTGAAAAACCATATTTTTGGTCAATTTGATTGCAGATTGATTGTCAACAAGAAATTGTGTGGATGAAACCCGATGTATCTACAAATCTTCAAGAATCCTTCAGAGACCTAATATTTCACTAATTCATCTAAAGATTGAAAGTCATTATTAGAGGTGATTTCTTCTTGAAGATCTAGAGATTGGCATCCTGAGCTTGGACATTAGACTAGAGATTCTGTAAGCGGATCCGGTTGCAAATTGGCGAGAAGAAAGCAGTAGATAGTACTAGAAGGGAAGAAAAGAAGCCTATCATCATCGGACCACCTCCAATGTTTGAAGATGTTCTGTGAGGAGAACATTATGATAATGAGATTAAAGGTGACAGGTGATGACATTGACTGCTTGTAGGAATCCTGTACAGCTCTGAACCTAAAAGCTGGTGGGGCCAGAATAATGTATAGGGAGAGGAATGCTTTAAGGAAATAGAAATCTCATAGGCAGCAGCAAGGTGACAGAAGGGATTACAATCAAGCCAATGCTTATATACAATGAGGAGAGCATCTTTTGATAGCCCTTTAATCCTAACTTTCTTATTTTATGCAGTATCTTGTCTCCATTGGTTCTATTATCTTGTGACTACAAAAAGTCTGCCAATTCATCCTACTAATAATATATGTGAAAAAAGTAAAACCAACGAAATAGATCAGCCCCGGGAGAGACTAACTGTTAAGGAATGCTCAACCAGGTGGAAACCTTTTGGAAAATGATTAATTAAAAAATCTCAAATAACAGTTTCTAATGAGGCTTATCATGCTGAATACTTTCTTTCAGTTCATCTGTTTGTGGCACTTGCCAAAAAATCAATGTATTACTTTGGGCTGTGTCATAATGCTATGTTATTGTTGAAGAGAGGAAATTAACGAGACAACACATCATATGGGAGAAGGTGGGAATACACTTGCAAAGGAGTCATTGGCTTAAATTTAATGGCACAACGTAGATGAGATTGAACATCTTCAAGGTTCACTGACATTTGATGAACATACATATTTATCATCCAAATTCTCTAGGATTTAGAAAAATGCAAGTTACAATTATTTTTCTGTGTTTGAGCAATACCAATTTTTCTGTAAGGGAATATTTTTGAGCAATACCAATTTTTCTGTGAGGGAATATTTTCTACATGTTCATATCTCCAACTATCCAAGTTGAGATGATTCCTACATTTATCCTTCGCTTCATCTTTAATATACCTGGTCTGAAAAACAGAAAATAACTGTCAAATAATCTATAGTAAATTAATTATAAAGATCCATGAGAATGTTAAAACTTTAAAACAATTTAAAGCATAAGCAAGGGCTGAAAAAGGAAGTTGCACACACCAAGACCTCAAAGATGTGATCATCTCTTATATCTAATGAATCAAAACACTGGATTTTGTTCTCTTTCATATTGATGAAAGCCAACGTCCAATGATATACCTTGTGAATAGGAACAAGAATCTACATAAACAATATAAATTATCACAATTGCAATTACATTCCACTCAAAAAAATTTAAACAGAAGAGAGAAGTGAGAGCATTACGGAATCGCAATCAAGCAGGTTATAGCCAAGCTTTTTGTGTGTTGTCCATCTCTTGACTGCTTGGTAATCGTATTTTCCCCTTTGATTAAAAAGCTAACAAGTAAATGTATTGCATTAGATCAGGACAAACAAAGCAGTTGCAGAGGTTAAAAAAAATTGTTCAGTGGCATATCAAAATATGCCACCTTCCATGTCCATGCACAAATACTTCAGTCATTCTCATTGAACAAGCTTCTACAAATCCAATCATAAATACCTTCGTATAAAAAAAGGTATTAAAGAAGTGGCACTTTAAGAATCGTATGGGTTCTCTTTTTCCCCTCTCCTCTAATAATTCTAAATACATGTTTACTACCTGTCAGTAAAAAATACACATTTAGCATGAAAAAGTTGTGATCAAAAATGTCATATTACGAATGGTTTTGAACATATAGTATCCTACATTAGAAAAAGAGAATGCAATGACTTACTTCATCATTTAACCATGTTCCAGGTAAGAGACATCGAATGCTTTCTTTTGTAATTTTTATATTTGAATCTTCATGTATCACCAAAACTTTTTGACTGAACAAAAAACATGTCAACATAAAAGTCTTAGCTCATATTTTAGATGAAAAGATTGCATTAATCCTACGTACTCGATTTGAAAATTGATAGTATAATGCAGCTGTTATAATACCTGTTGGAGGCAGACAGAGTATTCTTGACTTCAGCCTCCTCTTCTGTAGTAAGCGGAGGAAACTCATTTCTTACCGTATCCTGCAACAGCAAACCAATTAAACATTAATTTATGTGAATCAGAGAAAAAGGGATAACAAAAACTATAATAATGTCCAAAAATGACCAAAGAGAAGATTGTAACATGATATCAGTGTCATCATTGTTGTCTTGAGGTTAAAACTTACCGTAACATGTTACCATATTTGTATAGCTTGATCTAGGAACCAATGGGACTTATCCAAAAAATTCCTGATTGTAGCATTAGCATGCCAATATTTGTAAAATACAAAACGGTCAACTTTAAAAATATAAGCATAGCTACAAAGTTATGTGGGTGCATTCCAAGTTTATTGATGGGAAGGGGAGCAGGGGCTTCATGCTCCCTTGTGTCTAATGACATTGTGAATGTCACACGAATGTCTGTCACATATTAAGGATGTCAAAGGCAAAACAGGAAACGTCATTGACTCACTATTTCTACCTGTGGTGATGTCCAAAAGCACCCATCGTCATCAAAATGCTTTTTCATGACCAACTAGCACCCACTATATATGTCAAGAATGGTCTTTAGTATCACAGCAAACTCCTCTATTATTGCAATAAACTGCATCAGATTGCATACAGTCTCCTTGCATTAAGCATTTTAGTTGAATAAGGATTTCAATGCACAGAATCGATTTCATTATTCATGGGTTCTCAATTTAGAACTCCAAGAAAGCAGTTTAAAATGAATGAGAAAAAAGTTATATCTTGGATAGCTGAAAATTGTAGGCATTGGATTCAAGGACATTGTTACATAGAATAGAAATCACAAGGATCTAGTTATTACAAATGAGAATGGTTGTACGAAAAGGATAGCGGAGGGTGTCAAAATGCACTTGAGGGCATGGCAGATGAAGGACGTAGGCAGGCCAAAATGATTTATTTTTACTTAAACATGTATACTTTGTGTTTAAATTTCTATTAAGAATTTGATAGAGTAGGGTATAAGTTTAGTCAGAAGCTATCTTGTACTTCATCCAGTTCCAATAGTTGGGATTTCAGCCTGCTCCAATGCAAGCGGGCATCCCATTCTTCCACTTGAATGCAGGGGTAGAGAATTGTTTTGAGATAGTTCAGAAAAAATGTGAAATTGATGGATTTCATTGAGGGAAAATAGTTATGTTTTCTTTGGGACACATTTCCAAATAATTTTGGACCATATTTATATTGGGGATGTCTTCAAGATGCAAGGATGCTTACAAAATGTCTAACTTGTTGTCTTTGGAAAAAATTCACCTAGCCATCCCAAATCGATCAACCCCAAGACTAATAACATCCCCAGCTGTCTCTATGACAAAATATTTAAATTTTTATTTAAAAAAATCCAAAATCAATCAAAAACTATTATTTTAATATATATTTTTTCCCTCCACGCCACATTTAACATTAAATGTGTAAAAGAAGCTTCCCTCTTCCATTCTCTTTCATTTTTACAGGCCAGTAAAACTTGTAGCTAAGTAGAAAGAAAAAGAAAGCATTTTGAATATAGTTTGAAGGTGCGATTAACCAAATCAAAACTAAGGCAGCATTAATAAACAAAGAACAATGAAATAGCAAAACAAATAAAAGTTTATCCATTCTTTCTTTTGAATTTATTTGAAGTTTTAAATAAATAATATTTGATTTTCTTTATTTTCCTATTTTAATTTACACTTTATATTATTTTTTCACAAGACATGGACAACATTAGTGAGAGTAGTGAATATAAAATGGAAGAAAAAAATATTAGAGCTTCAACCTCAACACACGAGCATAGAATGTGGCAAAGTCTTCCATTGTCAAAATTTTATATACCCATGCCATCACATTTTATGTGGCATATTTTCCTTCAAAGAATTATTCAAAGATGTAGTTTTGATTGGTTCCCCATTCACCCCCGGAGAACATAAACAACACACTACTCTTTTTAATATTCAAAGATGCAATGTTGACACAAGCGACTACCTCCTGAACATCATTTGTAGTGGGTTTTGGACCAATCTGGGCGAAATAGGAGGAGAAACCAGGACTACACAACATCTGATCTGATTGTAACAAGTTGGAGGCTATTCTGGTAGGGGCAACTAGGGTATAAAGGGGCACCAACATCTACAGCAGTGATCACTGCACATTTCTAGGTTAAAAGGGGCATCAGGAAGGGCAATCCACCATACGTTAAGATCAGGGTTTGTAGACCATTTGCTGCAGTCACCTGTCTACTCCATTCGGAGTTAATCACGTCCAGATCTCACCCCAAAAGGAGTTTTATGAGGCTGTTATGACTGACAGACATCTTCTGTACCTGTCACCAGCTACATTGTCGTTTGAATTGTAAGTCAAAATACAGACAATTATATTTGCCCATTGCCAGGCCATTGTATGGGATTGAATGACAATAATGTAATCATGAAGGTTTCTTTTTGTATGGAATAAGGATCTTCTGTCAGTAGCAAATGAATAAATTTTATTTTACAGTTGATTGGTATAAGTCAACAGCATGTGTATGTCCCTTTATTTCAATTGAAACCATTAACAGTCTACAGCTGGAATTAGTATGAGAGAAACAGAAAGAACCAAAAAATGTGAGAGAAAGTCAGACCAGGGACACCACACAATATTTTCCAATCATAAGATGTTTCACTCTAATTGACCTAAATGGGCGTGAGGAGATTGATTAGAGATATAAAGTGTAGATGTCTAAGAGACAACCATCACAGTGCATACTAATAAAATAGCACCAAACATCTTTAATCAGAATAGAAAAATTTGTTCTAAGGTCATAATTGAAGTGGTACTAATTATTCCCCACAAATCTCTAATAAACTTAGCAATTAGCATCTAAAAGTAAGTTGTACCTCGAACTCTAGTTCCTACATAGAGGATTAGCTACAAATTTTCAAGCATTTTCGAGATGTCATCCTTTTTGAAGTAACTCTATTAGAGAGAGATGTGATGTTTTACTCGAGGAACCATGTATTTGCCATTCTAGTTTCCAAATAGAGCATTACCTACAAATTTTCAAGCATTTTCGAGATGTCATCCTTTTTGAGATAGTTCTATTAGAGATATGTGTAGTCCTATTAGAGATATGTGATGTTTTACGAGAGGAACCATGTATTTGCTATTGCAAATGAAATCTATGAAGCATATCTTGTGAATTTGTCCAAGATATTGAAGAAAATAGATACCAACAATTGAAGTAGATTCTTACATTTCCCTTGTGTAAGCCAAGAAAGAAAGAATCTAGTGACTTCCAAAAAGAAATTTGTAGTCTTAATGGTGAGACTTAAATTTAAGAAGAACGTTGTTGTACAAACCTCCTTCAGCAAAAAGATAACAATTCAATCAAGTACTAGAGGAATTCAAGGATGTATACTCATTTATCATTACTAAACAAACCTTGGGAATCAATTTCCATGCATTCTTTTCCAATTTAGCTACTAGCAAGCATGGTCATGATTGAGTGTATGTAGTAATAGATAGATTCTCAAAGATTGAAAGTCGCATGTCTTGTAAGAAGGGTATATCAACTTAGGAAACAACTCGACTATTCTTTTTGAATGTATATGTTAACTCTAGATTAACATCCACCATTATAGCTGATAGCGATGACAAATTATTGAGAAATTTCTGAAGAGCATTTTGGTAAGTGACAAACATAAAACTGAACAATGTTAAATTGATCAAATCTGAGACTAACAGGATTCTGTAACAGTGAAAGGACTAAGGTCAGAAACTTTAATGATGAACTTCAGTTGCAAATTCGTTTTCTGAATATTTCTCTGAGTGTAGACTGTGCAGGGTGCAGTACATTTATGGATTTCGATGACTGAATATAGAGAAAGGTTTCATATTTTAAATGTATTGGATAGACCCGTTTTCAAGAGACACGTCTCTTGAGAGGACGTGTCTCCATACTTGGAGACACGTCCACTCAAGGGACGTGTTCCTTTGATCGCAGGGTTTCCTAACCAAAGGGACACGCCTCTTGAGAGGACGTGTCTCCACACATGGAGACACGTCTGCTCAAGGACGTGTTCCTTCCAGAATGCAGATTCCAGATTCATACGAGATAACCCGTGCCAACAAATACGCGCCCATACACAGGGCGATAATGTTTTCAGAGGTTTATCAATGCGTATCATCTATTGACATCGAATACTTATTTCCAGAAATAATAAAGAAAGATAGATCGATCAGGAACAATGATGATGCTTAAAGCAATCATTGTTATATCAGACCTAAGCTATTCATCAACACTCCCTCTTAGCTTAGGGAAGATATTTCAACTCAAATAAGTGAAGATATCACCTTTACACGTGATATCAAAGATATGTTTTATCAAAATTGTCAAGTCTCATGACACAACACATCTTCATTATGGTATGTGCACTAACATCAAGTCACATGATGTCTACCATAATTCATGGCATATCCATGGATATAAATATCCACCATGATTATCTCTTAAGGATCACAATGATCTACAAATGATATCAAGTCCCATGATATCAACCAAGGTGTCCAAGAGATACTATCATGACATGTCCAAAAATATCAAGTCACATGATATCTTATCATGATAGATTATCATTGTAGAGTTGTCACTTTACAATGTCAAATACAAGTGTTCATTATTAAAAGATCGTCACCTTTCAATAATGTACACAGGGGGAGTAGGCCCATAAAGTCATGGAGTCACACACATGACAAAAGAGTTTACACATTTAAACATCTTTATATATATATTAGTACAATTTGATAACAATTTGAATTTCAAACATAATTAACAAATTACATTTCAACCATACCAAGTTTCTTCCTGAAGTGCTCTACCTTGATTCGGGAGAGAGGCTTGGTGAGAATGTCTGCAGTTTGATCATTTGTACTAATATACTCCAACTGAATTACTTTCCTTTCCACCATATCTCTTACATAATGATAGGGGATCTCAATGTGTTTAGATCTATCATGAAAGACAGGATTTACAGAGAGTTTGATACAACTCTGATTATCACAATGAATAATTGTAGGATTCAAGGGCTCACCAAAAATCCCCACAATCAATTTACGAAGCCAAACTGCTTCTCTTGCTCCCATTGAGGCTGCAATGTATTCGGCTTCTGTTGAACTCTGTGCAACTGAAGATTGTTTTCTGCAAATCCAGGAGATCATAGCTGATCCCAAACTGAAGCAACATCCTGATGTGCTTTTTCGATCAGTTATATTTCCAGCCCAATCTGAATCAGAGTACCCATGTAGATCTAGTTGATTCTTCTTGTAAAGAAGACCATATCCAATAGTGCCTTGAAGATATCTCAAAATATGTTTCACAGCCATTAAGTGAATTTCCTTAGGTTCACACATGAACTGACTGAGAACATTTACTGCATAGCAAATATCAGGTCGGGTGTTGACCAGATACATCAAGGATCCAATCATTTGTCTATATAGAGTTGGATCTGCATACTTGGATTCTGCTGCTGCTTCTTTCAACTTGTGTAGGTTAGTTTCCATAGGTGTAGACATGGGTCTACAGTCTAACATCCCAAATCTCTTTAGAATATCAACAGTATACTTTCCTTGATTTAAAATGATACCATCAGATTTCTGCCAGACTTCCAACCCCAAGAAGTAATGTAAAATGCCCAAGTCTTTCATATCAAATTCTGAAGTCAGGTCTTCCTTACATTGAGTAATAAGGTGATCTTCTCCTGTTATTAGAAGGTCATCAACATATAAAATTAGAATTAAAATATCACCTTTAATTACCTTAAGATAGAGATTTGGATCTGCATCATTCTTTGAAAATCCTAGTCTTAGAAGATATTTGTCAATTCTTTCATACCAGGCTCTGGGAGCCTGTTTAAGTCCATATAGAGCTTTCTTCAATCTGCATACATGTGAGTCTGCATTATGTATCACAAAGCCTTCAGGTTGCTCTAAAAAGACTTCTTCTTCAATGGACCCATTCAGGAAGGCAGTTTTCACATCCATTTGATGGATCTTCCAGCCTTTAGCTGCAGCAATAGCTATTACTGCTCTCACAGAAGTGTACCGGGCAACAGGTGCAAAAGTTTCTTCGTAATCAATACCTTCCTTTTGAGAGAAACCTCTAGCAACAAAGCGTGCTTTGTGTTTCTCGATACTGCCATCAGCAGCATGTTTGATTTTGAAGAGCCATTTGGAAGAGACAATAGATTTGCCTTTAGGTCTAGGTACAATATCCCATACATCATTTTTTAAAATAGATTGATACTCCTCTATCATGGCATTTTTCCATACTTGACACTTCAAGGCTTCCATAATGCTGGTTGGTTCTGAACTAATGATTTCATTCATTAAGGCAACATAGCTTGAGAATCTTTTGGGTATCTTACTTTCTCTAAAAGTTCCTTTGGGTGCTGTGTAATTCTCAGCTTCCTTAATCATCTTTCTAGCCCAAAGTGGTCTTTTCTTGTTGTTGTCATAAAGATTCACTTCTGGGATAGATTGGTTTTCATTTAAGATTTCTTCAGAATGCTCCCTCTGAATTTCAGGAGCAAGATCCTCTTCCATAACTTTAGTAGAATCTTGAATTTCTATGTCATTAGAACTCTTGGCCCTTTTGAAGGCAATGTCTTCCTCAAAAATGACATCTCTACTTAGTTCAATTTGATTCTGACTTGAGATGTAAATTCTGTAAGCTTTTGAGGTTTCACTATAGCCCACGAATATCCCTTTCTTTCCATTAGGTTCTAATTTAGATCTCCTTTCTTTCGGTACATGAATGTAGACAGGGCAACCAAAGATCCTGAGGTGACTTATGTTAGGTTTTATACCAGTAAATGCTTCTTCAGGAGTTTTGTTGTCTAGATGAGAATGGGGACATCTATTTTGAATGTAGACAGCTGTCCTAGAGGCTTCTGCCCAAAATGAAGTTTCTAAATTTTGATCAAACAACATTGCTCTAGCAGCTTCTACAATAGTTCTGTTCTTTCTCTCCGCAACACCATTTTGTTGAGGATTGAAGGCTACAGTAAACTCCCTCTTAATCCCAGCATTTATACAAAATTCCTTAAAGATTTCTGAAGTGTATTCCTTCCCATTATCTGTTCTTAGAGTTTTGATTTTCTTCCCTGAAAAGTTTTCTGAAATAGCTTTGAATTCCTTAAATCTTTTAAGGACTTCTATAGACTCTTTACATTTAAGAAAGTATATCCAAGTTTTTCTAGAGAAGTCATCTACAAATATTACATAATATAAAAAACCTGCCAAGGATGGTACTGACATAGGTCCACACAAGTCAGAATGAACCAGTTCTAAAATGTTTTTGGTTTTACTCAAACTGTTTTGAAAAGACCCCTTTGTATTCTTCCCTAGGGCACACCCTTTGCATGCTCCTACATGAGTAGGATTCAGTTTGGGTAATCCTGTTACTAATTTTTCCACAGAAGGTAGGGCACGAAAATGAATATGTCCTAGTCTTCGATGCCAAATTTCATTTGAATCAGAGGTCTCATGAATAAGGGCATGATTTATGTTAGTGCACAGCTTGTAGAGATATCCTTGTCTTATCCCTATAGTTTGAGCTTTCTTTATGGTGGAGTTCTTTGGCCACACTAGGACTTTTCCATCCATAAAGGTGACCCTATATCCGTTGTCTTCAAGAGCAGAAATAGATATGAGGTTCCTCTTTATTCCTGGTACAAGTAATACTCCAGTGAGTTGAAGAGAGAGGCCAGAATTCAGATTTATGGTGCAAGTTCCAACCCCCTTAACTGGATGTGCAGAATCATCCCCAATAGTTACTTCTTCTGTGGTTTCTTCTATCATAGTATCTAGGTGTTCTCGGAATCCTGTGATGTGCCTAGAAGAACCGCTATCAATTACCCAATTATTGACTATGTTGGATACTTGACTTGATAATGCTGAGTAGAAAACAAATTTCTCAGAATCATGTTCTGTATTTGTCTTTTCCACTTTAGCAAAGGAAGCCTGTTGTTTTGTTCTATCAGGGCACTTGATAGCAAAGTGTCCGAACTGATCACATCTGAAACATTGTATTTGGGATATGTCTTTCCTTTTCTTGGAAGATCCCTTTCCATACGAATTCTTCTTTCTCTTGAAATCTTTCTTCTTGCCTTTCTTATGAGAATTTGTGTTTAGTACATGGATATCCTCATCTATAGGTTTCTGAAGTTTTCCTTTTGACATCAGTCTTGTTTCTTCCTGTAGGCAATCTGTTCTCAGCCTATCAAATTTAGGGAGCTTAGATCTAGCACTTATACCTTGGACAAAAGACTCCCATGAGTTTGGTAGACCATCTAGAGCTATAAGAGTTAACTCCTTACTGTCGATTTGATGACCAATTGTTGACAGTTGATCTCTTAATTCGGTGATTCTCATGAAATATGAATTAACAGATTCTCCCTTGTTTATTTGAATATGATTAATTTGTCTCTTTAGAGCAAGGGTCCTACTGGTGTTGTTTATTTCAAAGGTGCTTTCAAGAGCTTTAAACATAAGGTATGCAGTCTCATGCTTAGACAGAATAGGTACTATATGGTCCCTTACAGCATCTACTATAATTTTCATGGTTTTCTCATTGTTCTCAATCCATTGAGATTTCTCCAGATCATCCTTAGGCTCTAACTGGTTTTCTTTCACAAATGAATCTAACTTATTCTCTCTAAGGATCATCATGATTCTAAATTTCCATGATGTGAAATTGTCTGCTCCTACAAGGCGATCTTCAAATCTGATCACACTTGACATTGAAAAAATGTGAAGAAATTTCGATTCTGAAGAATGCGAATTTTTCCTGAGCAGATTGGAGTTCAGATTTGATTTGTATTTACTCAACGTGGCTCTGATACCATGTTAAATTGATCAAATCTGAGACTAACAGGATTCTGTAACAGTGAAAGGACTAAGGTCAGAAACTTTAATGATGAACTTCAGTTGCAAATTCGTTTTCTGAATATTTCTCTGAGTGTAGACTGTGCAGGGTGCAGTACATTTATGGATTTCGATGACTGCATATAGAGAAAGGTTTCATATTTTAAATGTATTGGATAGACCCGTTTTCAAGAGACACGTCCACTCAAGGGACGTGTTCCTTTGATCGCAGGGTTTCCTAACCAAAGGGACACGCCTCTTGAGAGGACGTGTCTCCACACATGGAGACACGTCTGCTCAAGGACGTGTTCCTTCCAGAATGCAGATTCCAGATTCATACGAGATAACCCGTGCCAACAAATACGCGCCCATACACAGGGCGATAATGTTTTCAGAGGTTTATCAATGCGTATCATCTATTGACATCGAATACTTATTTCCAGAAATAATAAAGAAAGATAGATCGAACAGGAACAATGATGATGCTTAAAGCAATCATTGTTATATCAGACCTAAGCTATTCATCAACAAACAAGTCTACCACTCTTCATTCTCAGATTGATGGACTGGTAGAAGTGGTTAAAAAGATGTTTGTTCATCTTCTCAAAATGTACAGTTCCAAGAAGCGTCACAATCGGGATGAATGCTCATTTGAGGGTGGTCTAGGTTTCCAACAATTGATGCTCATTTATGTAACAACATATATTGCCATCAATGTAGCAATTTCTTTAACTCAAAAGGAATTTGCTAAATTAATTAAGCACATCCAAGAAGAAGTGGATAAGCATTTTGTAGAAGTTCAATGCTAAATAAAAAAAATGGTATGTTCAATCAAGGGCCACAAAACTTCAAAATTGTGGATGTTCTGTGGTTTCATTCACAGAACGAAAGATTCAAGGATGTAACTACAAAAAACTGCCCTCTGCAGTATAGTCAAACGCCATCACTAAGAATTGTTGGAATAACACCTTTAAATTCATTCTTCTAACTTATCTTGTTTTTTATCCTAGTCTTCAATGCAAAAATCCTTGGGTCAAGAATTGCGTAGGGACTAAGTTGGATTGAGATCTTGGAGCATATTCCAGCACCATTTTAGGTAGCTGAGGGACGAACCTGGTAGGGCGCAGCTTAATTTTCTGGGTTTTAGTGGCAGTTTCAGGACAGTCCGAGGCAAATTGGGCAGAAATCTTTGGCATAGCCCCTTGTTGACAAGGGCTACCTCCTGAGCACCATTTATAGTGGCTTTTGGACCAATCTGGGCAAAATAGGAGGAGAAACCAGGATTGCACAACATCTGATCTGATTGTAACAAGTTGGAGGCTATTCTGGGAGGGGCAACTAGGGCATAAAGGAGCGCCAACATCTACAGCAGTGATCGCTGCACATTTTTAGGTTAAAAGGGGCATCGGGAAGGGCAATCCACCATACGTTAAGATCAGGGTTTGTAGACCATTTGCTGCAGTCACCAATCTACTCCATTCGCAGTTAATCACATCCAGATCTCACCCCAAAAGGAGTTTTACGAGGCTGTTATGACTGACAGACATCTTCTATACCTGTCACCAGCTACATTGTCGTTTGAATTGTAAGTCAAAATACAGACAATTATATTTGCCCTTTGCCAAGCCATTGTATGGGATTGAATGACAATAATGTAATCATGAAGGTTTCTTTTTGTATGGAATAAGGATCTTATGTCAGTAGCAAATTAATAAATTTTATTTTACAGTTGATTGATATAAGTCAGCAGCATGTGTATGTCCCTTTATTTCAGTTGAAACCATTAACAGTCTACAGGTGGAATTAGCATAAGAAAAAGAAAAAGAACCAAAAAATGTGAGAGAAAGTCAGACCAGGGACACCACACAATATTTTCCAATCATAAGATGTTTCGCTCTAATTGACCTAAATGATTAGAGATATAAAGTGTAGATGTCTAAGAGACAACCATCACAGTGCACACCAACAAAATAGCACTGAACATCTTTAATCAGAGTAGAAAAATTAGTTCTAAGGTCATAAGAATACTAGAATAGTATTAATTATTCCCCGCAAATCTCTACTAAACTTAGCAATTAGCATGTAAAAGTAAGTTGCACCTCAAACTCTAGTTCCTAAATAGAGATTAGCTACAAGTTTACAAGTATTTTTGAGATGTCATCCTTTTTGAGGTAGCTCTATTAGAGAGAGATATGTAATGTTTTACTTGAGGAACCATGTATTTGCCATTCTAGTTTCTAAATAGAGCATTACCTACAAATTTTCAAGCATTTTCAAGACGTCATCCTTTTTGAGGTAGTTCTATTAGAGATATGTGATGTTTTACTCGAGGAACCATGTATTTGCCATTGCCATGAAATTTATGAAGCATATCTTGTGAAATTTGTCTCTAAGATTTTAAAGAAAAAAGACACCAACAATTGGTAGTAGTTTCTTACATTTCCCTTATGTGAGCCAAGCAAGAAAGAATCTAGTGACTTCCAACAAGAAGCTTGTAGTCTTAATGGTGGGAGGAGACTTAAATTTAAGAACAACGTTGTTGTACACACCTTCAACAAAAAGATAACAATTTAATACGTACTAGAGGAATTCAAGGATGTATACTCATTTATCATTACTGAACAAACCTTGGAAATAAATTTCCATGCATTCTTTTCCAATTTAGCTACCAGCAAGCATGGTCATGATTGAGTGTATCTATCTAATAGATAGATTCTCAAAGATTGAGAGTCGTATGTATTGAAAGAAGGGTATATCAACTCAGAAAACAATTCTACTATTCTTTTTTAATGTATATGTTAACTCTAGATTAACATGCACCATCATATCTGATAGCGATGCCAAATTACTGAGAAATTTCCAGTACATGTAGAAGACGTTAAAATAAAGAATCTAAATTAGAAGACAAACTGTTAGTGTTTATTGTAATTTCTATGACACCTTTCTCATCTCTGTTTGCATAATAATGTAATATAGTTATTCATCAAAGGGCGTGATAGAAGAACCGCCTCCAGGTTGATAAATATAATTCAGATTATTTTACCTAACTTTTCATAGTACAATCTTGCGGTTACAACTTTAGCATGGTATCATGTAGCCTCTTTATTCTCTTTGTATCAGCTCATATAAAACTCATGGTGAGCCACCAGCGAAGGATTAATGAATAACTCTTGAGAGTCTCAAGAAACATACTATTCAAAAAGAAAATGAAGTTGACCAAGCCTCATAAATCCACAAGCTATTATTCACAAAAGATGTAAGAATTCATCAGCTGTAAAACTAGGCATACAAAAAGACAGAGATTAAGCAATTCACATTGTTAAATCATAAAATTGTAAAGTAAATTACTGAAATGAGAAAGTGCAGATAATCCAAATCCCACAAAGCAGAACTAAAGATCACAGCTTGTAGGAAAAGCCATTAACTTATTAGATTGCTTCTTGGGCCTTCCACTTCTTCTCAAAAATAATTTCAATATCTTATGGTGGAAGTTAAAAAAATTCATGCTTCTTCTACCTCCGACTCTTCCGTTCCCCCTCCTCTCTCTCTTTCTAACTCTCAAATCCATTAAAATTTGCTGTTTCCAAACAATACCCACAATGCAAATGTGCGGTCTCAGCCGGGTTGTCTCGGTTAAGTTGTGGACTGAAGTGGCGGCAAACTGGAATGACTTTCAAGACATTAATGGCGTTGTCCGCCCGTGCCGTCACAAAGCATTTATGAAGAACTAGCGTATATTAACAAACGCGTTGCGCCACTTACTATTATAATATGGTTTTGAGTACACTATCTACGTGGGAGTATTTTGAAAAAGTACTTCAAATAAAATATTTTCCAGGTTCAAATTAGATTTGCGCAGAAATAGGTATACGGAACACCATCCGTTAATACGTTAAGATATATATGTTTGAAAAATAAATAAACCTTATTTTATAATAAAATACGCCGATGTCGGAAACATTACCTTCGCATTCGCCAATCATTGGTCAGCTCTGCACCTTCGTTGATTTTCTGCTACCCCTCATCCTCATCTTTCTCTGAGACATTGGAACTCACCGTTATATTGAGATAGCTTTGAGAAGAAGTAGCCTAAATGCCCTAACAGATCACCAAACCACAATTTACAATTAGAATTAGTGAAAGCAAAGGCCCTGCAGGAGCAATTGCTGAGAGAAGCAGTGTTGCATCCGAGTAGAGTTGATTGTTGGGTATATTGAGAACGCCGAACACAACCGCTTGAACAACAAATAGTTGAAGCCACAGACTCAAGTTCAATTCCGAAAGAAGAGGTTGATGCTTCGAGTTCTGAAGGGGCCTGCAAAAACGAAGAGACTGAATAGATTAAATCAACATTAATTTATAGCAGAGAACAATGGCTGAGAAGTGAAGGCTATTCACCTTTATTTTCAACAGCATGGTGTCTATAAACTTGATAAGCAAATCGGTTCTGTGAGTTGGGATTCCCAATGGATTGATTGAATGACAGTCCAGAAAAGGAGGAGGCGAAGAAAGATGAGTGTGAGGGGTAGCTTCTGGTTATGCCTTGTCCAACTTTCTCAAAGGCCGTGTCTCTAGAAGGCACTATCGAAGTTTAGTATTTACCATTGCTAATTCTTCATGTTTATAGGTGGAGTCTGGACGACATATCTAACATGTAAAAACATACCATAGTAAAACGTGGAAGACATGCAATACTACATTTATATCTGTTGAGTCTATCGATACTTGTTTGAATGTGATTTAAAGTTAGGGTTATAAACTATGCATGATTTTCAACTGTATTTGAAATTTATTTGAAGGCATATTTTAGTATAATATATTATGATATAGTATGATATAATATTATTATATAGTTTATAAGACAAAGATATAATATATATCATTGTTTTATTATTATATATACATATATTATTGTATATCATATTATATACTTTATCGTATTGGGATTTAGAAGAGGTTTATCTTTCATATTTGGTATTGGAACATGGCCATGCCGGTTATGCACTCAAGTTTGTTTCATCGTACTTTCGGTCTAGCAAGTATTCTCCTTCCAATTTGATGCCCAAGGGAGACCATGGAAATTCATTGTGATGATAGGCGTTTGCTTCCCCAAAATGCTAAAACAATGTAATGGTATCTATTAGGGTTTCAAAATTACGTGTGTTTTTGTCCCTAACATCAAAGTTTGCAATGATCCAATCATTGGTTGTGAGGCATTGATGTTTTGATGGGATGTTTAATATCATCAAGGTGTCAAGGGTTTAAATACTCCCATCGTGTGGCTAGACATAAAATTTAAGGCCCAATCTAGACTGATATAATTCCAATAACCTAACATCATGAATGAGTTGCCTTGTATGTCAAGGTTTTGGGATGGTCTATCCTCTCATCCCATGCTTTGTTGGTGATTCCATTGAAGAAAGATATCTAGAATCTTCATTTTTGTAGATGATAACAGCCCACAATATTCATGTGAATTTGAATATTCCAACAAGAAATTTACCTTTTGTGGCTTGGTACTCAAGTGGTTCATCACAACAAGGTTATTAGATTCTTGAATTAGTATGAAAGGCATTACCTAATTTTCATGGAGATGGCTCTATTTTTCCTATGGATCATATCCAAGATATTGCTAATTTATGCAACATTCATAATGTCATAGATTAGAATGTTGCTCTTTCATTCCTTGTTTTTTCTCTTAAAGGTAAAACATGTTAATGGTTCAAAAAAATTCCATCTAGTTTCATACCAAGTTGGGATCAACTCAGTGATCTACTTTATGATCACTTCAAAGGAAGTGGGGAAACTAGCTCACTTGTTTGAAGTATTATCACAATCAACATTACTCTTCTTGAAATGATCTTATATGCTAATCAAGATTGTTTCCCAATGGAACCCAAACCTTTTTTAACATTTTCAACAATATCTTCTTCTAGGCCTCATCTTTTCCTATTTTTTTATGAAATCTTCACCCATCAATTGTAATGCTCTTTTAGGTCATCACAAAAAAGAAATATTGATAACAGTTGGGCTTCACCAAGTGTATCATGACTTTTAAAATATGCCTCAATTATTTCATGTGAAGTTCCTGTGAATGCCCTCTTAGTTGTAGCAGTAGGTTGTTCAGCATAAAATTTCAATCTCTATATCCATTTCAAGTAAATGATCTATATTTTTGTAAGATTTTTTTATCTTCACCTCTTTAATTAGATTCATAGTATGAATATCAATAGAAGGAAGCAATCCTGACCCTTGTCCAACATCAAATTGTGTATGGGAATCCTCTCTAAAATCAATTGTTTGTGCTTGGGTTTCCTCCCTAACATCAACCATGTCTACTTCAGCCTCATCTTCTCAAGTAACTAAATTAGGCTCAAGTACCTCTACTCCAATTTCCATATGTTGAGTTGTTACACATGTATCATATAAAAGAGAATATTTTAGAATATATAAGACTTAGATTATTAAAATATGGATCTGAAGCATCAAGGTGATTATGAGCTTTTAGAATGAGAAAGTGTTAATAATTGAGAACTTAAAGTTAATAATTGAGAAAAAATATAGTCCTATAATAGCATAGAGAAAAAAGTGTGCATCCTAACACATTTTCCTCTTATTTTACATTGCTTCTGACACACATTTATTTTCTTGAAGTGGACCTTCTACAATTAACTAATTTAAACATGGTTTCTATTCTTAGGGTATCCTAGAATTAACTAATGTGTACAAACATTAATATTCTTAAAGGGGTCTTCAAAGGTATTGAACATTTCAAGGGTCCATATTGAAGGGAGTGACCCCTAGGTAATTTATATATCACATTAGACATCATCACTTTATAGAACAAAAGATCTCTGAGAATTGAAGGTAGGATAACATATTCACACATTTGTCTCTAAAATAATAGAAATTAAAGGTCTTAAAAAACTACCTAGTGTTTGAACTTTATTTAAATATGTTTATCAATTATAGATTAAATTAGAATTTAGATTACAAAGTAAGAATTCCTAACCTAACCTAAAATAACTAACTTGAAAGAGTTGGGACCAAAGACACAATCTAAAAATAAAATTAGGAAATGAAAAGCAAAAATAGGAAAAACATAACTTATGCACCTA
Source organism: Sequoia sempervirens (assembly GCA_007258455.2). Classification (NCBI taxonomy): domain Eukaryota; kingdom Viridiplantae; phylum Streptophyta; class Pinopsida; order Cupressales; family Cupressaceae; genus Sequoia; species Sequoia sempervirens. Next base: position 29,053 of record VDFB02047096.1, on the reverse strand, counting down.
GAAGTTGGAAAGTGATAATTAAGAAACTACCTAGTGTTTTCTTTTTTATTTAGTGTTAAGAGGTGAACAAAATTAAGAAACTTCTTATTTTGTCTTAAGAGATGAACAAAATTAAGAAACTACCTAGTGTTTTATTTATTTAAATATGTTTATCAATTATAGATCAAATTAGAATTTAGATTACAAAGTAAACATTCCTAAAATAACTAACTTGAAAGAAATGGGACTAAAGACACAATCTAGAAATAAAATTAGGAAATGAGAAGCAAAAATAGGAAAAACATAACTAACGCACCTAGAAATTGGAAAGTGATGAACAAGATTAAGAAACTACCTAGTGTTTTCTTTATTATTTAGTGTTAAGAGATGAAAAAATAAGAAACTTCTTATTTAGTGTTAAGAGATGAACAAAATTAAGAAACTGCCTAGTGTTTGAACTTTATTTAAATGTGTATCAATTATAGATTAAATTAGAATTTAGATTAAAAAGTAAGAATTCCTAACCTAACCTAAAATAACTAACTTCAAAGAGTTGGGACTAAAGACACAATCTAGAAATAAAATTAGGAAATGAGAAGCAAAATAGGAAAAACATAACTTATGCACCTAGAAATTGGAAAGTGATGACATAAAAATATTTAGATATTCTACAAAGAGGCCCTTGCAAAGTTTTAAGGTTATCTTATGGATACTAGTGATGACATGAAAATATTTGGATACACTAGTTAAGTGTCGTGGAGTCTAAAAAGGCTTGTCATTTGGTCTTTCACACAATACAGATAAAGAAAAAAGAAAAAGAAAGTGGTTATTGTACAAAAATAATACTACCTGAAAGTGAATAGAAAATAGAGAAATTGAAACATCTACACTTACATAGAAAAATAAAATTGGAAATTGATTTGAGTTGATAAATTTTGAGAGAATTTTTCATGAAATTTTGGAGGTAAACTCCACAAAGTTGGCCCTACTAGCCAAGGGAAACTAGCTCTAACTTAGTAATTTACCATAGGTTACATGCCCTTGGACATAATGGTATGAATAGTTAAAACTTTCATGGAAGGTTTGGTAAGTCTTGTAATTTGTTTTTCTCTGGGTACTTCTTTTGAATCTACACAAAATCACAAGTGCAAAATGAGAAGGGGATGCTACCTTGATCAATCCCCCTATAAGTAATTTTAATAAAACTAATGTATTTGGTTCAATAGTAAAAGGATGCATGCAAACCTAGGTGAGGGTTAAAAGTGGAAATAATGATGGACAAGATAAAACCTTTGGGATAAAAGGCTAAACCTCTAGACCTAGTGTGTACAAAAAAGGTAATAGACAAGTAGTCAAAAATCATGATCAAGAGGATAGTGAAATTGTTTTGAAAGATATAGTCCATGGTAAGTTGGGATAATAGCTAGGGTGTATGTAGATTGGGCATGAAAATGGAGGTTCTAAGGGTTTTGGATGGATAAGAGATGGATGCAAAGAGTGCTTGCACACAAAAACATTATTTCAACACATAATTCTTGTGGATGCATGATGATGAGAATTGGAGGAAGATGGATCTGTGTATATGTTTTCTAAGGGTTTTAGGGTTGGTGAACATTGGATTTATGATAGATGGATCATAAACGAGACACATATTAATTTTTGTGGCTAAAAATCATCAAAATTGTCCCCTCTAGTCAAGGAGTGTGAGAAGATATGGCCCAGACATGTACACTAGGAATATGACCAATATTTAATGGTAGGAGGCTTTGTTCTATAAGGAATTCTAAGGAGATAAATTTGACATGGCTAAAGGTGAATGTGCATCTTTTTAATTATCAAGGAGGGATTTATAAGGGGACATACAAATCAAATAAAAGATGAACAAGGATAAACATAGCTAGATAGGGATAAAACAAGGCTAAAAAAACATACAAAGTGGAAATCTAAAATGAGTGTAAAAAATAGTAAAAGAAGTTGTGAAAATAATTTGATCTTATTGATCCTAATCTTATCTAGAACATGATTAATTGAAAAAATATTATAATTTATTATATAAAATAAATGTATACCTTCATTTTTAGTATAACATCTTTGTCTCCTTTCATGCAATTGTCATTTCCTTTCTTCTGAATGATATCGTGCAGCCTTGTTTTTCCTATTCCTTGGATTTCCCATCTTCTTTTCAAAATATTATCTTGATAATTCTTTACCAATTCCACATTCCAAATTTGTAAAACACTTGCAAAAAACTGACCTTTTGAACACACATTGTGAATTTTCCTTTATTTTTTAATATTGAAATCCCAAAAATCAACCTTGTATATATATACATGTAATTCGAATAGACATATTCTTTTGGAATTTTAGCTAAATTGGCCTTTGATCGAAGGTTGGCCTCTAAAATTAAATAAACATTATTTAATTGTATGACCTTTGATTGAAGGCAATTAAATAATTTTTTTCCCAAGCAATATGCCCTTCATTCGAAGGTAAAATCTTCAACTGAAGTTACCTTTGAATGAAGGGCCTTAGCTAGACAGTTTTGGATTCTACACCAAAATTTCCTCAGAAAATCCAATTTCAAACCCCGGGTTGGACCTTCAAATGTAATAAACTTGACAAGATATTTTGCAAGATCATATCCCTCAAAACAAGCTTTCCAACAAGTATAGTTCTTATATGTTTTCATTTTGTCACACCCCATCTTGTTGTTACTGAGTTACTTTACCTTCACAGGTAAATAGGATAATAAATGTAATCATGATTCTGATATGTTTGATAAAGGAAAGGAATACTGAAATAGACCTATTAAGATATTATTGCTTTGAAAGAGTAATTATGTTTACACAATTGATGAAGAACATGCATTGCTATATGAATATGCTAAATTTTTGTGCATATGGATTTATTATGAATGTCTAACTACCTTGGTGTTGTACTAAGTTGGTTGTGCAAGGACAAGTTCAATCCTCCAAAAGGGGGGGGGAGTATCACTCAGGAGAAGTGATTGGTCAGGTAACCCTAATGAAACCTAATTGAGCTTACACACACACTCACAATAGAATGGTTGAGTCAAGTCATAGTCTCAAGATATTGGTAAGTCATCCTTTAGACATGTTGTGTTTGCATTAGACAGGATCATGACTTTTGTTAGGAGCATTCATGGTTTGTGATAGGTGCATGTGAGTTCTTCCTTATATTGCTATACTTGATTGATGGGATATATATATCGAATGTATATATAGATATACATGTGCATGTCAATGATAATCCATACACATCAACTTATACGCACATGAGTATACGTAGGTAGTCATACCCACACATGATTATGGACAGATTTCTCATAGGCATGGGGATATCAAAAGGACAATAAAACATGTATGTATATATGTATATATGCATTGCATGAATATACATCTATTGATAACATAAGCGAGTATATGTGAATGATTATTTAATTGAATGTGTTTTTGAGGTATATGCATATATGCATATATGTGCACATGTTGATATATCCATATGTTTTAATGTAATGGGACATCCAAGAGGGTATGTCGATATATGTATAGGTATGCATATACTTATATAGATATTTTAATATGAATATACGTCTAAATATCAAATGGTTTGTTTAATGAACTTAATTGTTAATGAGTACATGCTCTTCTTTGTATATCAATTGATTGAGAACAATATACAAATATATACACTATGAACGATAGTGGAAGTAAGAGTTTGGTAAAAAATAAATGAATATGATTATATTTAAGTATTAATTAGCAATTAATACTTTCAATAGTTTTGAAAGGATATATATATATATATAGATATATATAGATATATATATATAGATATATATATGTGTGTGTATATAATGAATATGCTAATGAATATATAATATATATAATATATATATAAACATTGCAGAGTGAACTGCACATATATTGCAAAGGCTTTTTAAAGCCATTAACCATAGAATATAGCATACTATAAGGTAAGAGTATAAAGGCTAGTGCGTGGTTTGGGAATAAGTTAAATGCATAAGAAGAATATGTCAAAATCTTTAAACGGTGAGTATAGTGAATGTAAGACCAAGACAAAGGTCGCAGGTATAGCTAAGTCAAATGCATTTATAGAAGCAACAATGAGACACTAATGTGTTGAGCATGTTTAGCGCATAGCTTAAAGACATTCCAGCACATGGTAATGACTACTAAGAATACAATAAAGGGAGTTAATATATTGAAGGTGGCAAGTGCTTCTAACATGCCATGTGAATGAACATAGAAACATTTAAAATATGGGATTGATTCCTTTGTGTAGCATTTGCAACACATGATAAAGGATAGAGACCACAACAAAAGGCCATGCTTGGTCAAAGTTGTTTTAAGAGCTAATTAAAAGGAGTTGATTCATCATTAGCATGTCGATTGAATAGTTTATGACTAAGTCAGCAAAGATATGTGTTGCCTATTAGATATCGATTGTTTCTTTGGATAAACCCGTGCCAAAAGAATAGGAAGATGGCTGAAACTTGGTGTCATAGGGTGATCCCACAATAGTGGTTTACACTTTCTGAGAGATCCTCGTTTTTGTTGAAATAACATATTTTTAGAAAATATAATGATTTAAGCCTTGAAAAGTTTCATTTAAAGGATTCCAATTGAAGAGGGTTTGATCAAACCACCTTAAATCAAACCCCCTTGGATAGAACCCCACTAGTTTTAAACCATACCTATAACAGAGTCTCCTTTAGACCTATCAAAATGCTAATAAAAAACAACTTTTGATTCACCTTTTGGGGGATCAAATGAATTCATTTAAAATTTATTTTTTGCAATTATGTAGTCCTTATTATAAACTTCCCAAAAAGTATATTTGAAATAAATTTAATTTGATTATTATTTCTTTTATTTCTTGTGAATGTAGGTTTTTCATCGAAAATTAGGCTCTTTGTTTTGCACATGTGGAAAAATAGCAGATTATAAAAAAAAAATTGAAAAATATCAGTGCACTAGATATTGATGTCCCTGATCCAACAATAAAAAATTGAATTTTGATACATACAAAAAAATTTATGTTTTAGTCAATAAATCATGTCTAAATTGTAACTGGTTTGACTTTGAAACTTAATTAAGAAAAAAATATTCAATGAAATGCTATGAAACTATTTCCATGCACTAGATATTGTAGTTACAAATCTAAATTTAAAAAAAACAGAATTTTATTCTTCATAGAAAAAAATTTATGTGTTAGCCAATAACGTCACTCTTTAAAAATAGTGTTTACTGTTAAAAAATAGTTTTCGAAAGAGATGAAAAAAGAAGTGCAATCTAGTTCCAAAATTTTTGAAAAAAATATATTTAGAATCTACAAACAAAATTTCACAAATCACTAGTTTGCATCATCTTCAAATTCCTCATGGTTTAGCCGCTATAGGTGCCTAAAAGTGAAGATTTAGTTAAAAAAAATTAGTTCAATGTCTAGTTTGGCCAAAAATTGTAAACTAGTTTTGTGGGATCACCCCATAATATGAATACCTTGTTTTCTCAAGAAGTCTTTATCACTAGCAATTTGATTCTCATCTTTTCAGCATGTGAATATTTGAAATGGTCTTGTATTACTGCCATACAAGAAGGTCAATTTGTAGAATACCAAGTTGAGTATTTACTTAGAATTTTGCCACCTTTTTGATGTGAGAGATGAGTCAAGTGCATGTTTGAGTGGTATTGACTGGCATACCTTTTCCTTAGGCATCAAAGTCTCAATATTTTGTATAAATAGATGAGCCAACTCTCTCATTTGGGACACATAAATCTATAGTTTCATTTTGTTGCTATTATTCTGAGAGCATAGAGTTATATTGTGAGAGCATTGAGTTATTTTGTGAGCCTAGAGAAAGAGATTTTGTGAAGTAATGCATTAAGTGGTTTAAAGTGTTTTGAAGAGAAGCTTGACAAGCTATCTTGATAAAGGAATGAAGTAGAGGACCAGTTAGGTCAATTGGAATATAGCATAAATAGGCATGGGATTATATCCTCTTAATGTTTACTTGTTTTCGTGAAAGATTGAATGTCTTGATTGTTTGCTTGGGAATCGCACTAGATTTCTTGAATAGATAATGATCTATTTTCTTTATAGAATGAAAATAATCATGTAGTTATGATTTCCTTATGAGTGTCATTATATACTCCATATTAAGGAGAGAGTGTTATCATCAGAATTACATACTAGGATTGATAAACATGAATAACTTGATAAGTTATTTGATACATGCTTGAGAAACCTATTTATTAGGTTATTACTTTGAGATACCCTATATGGGGATTTTGATGATATTTTTATGCATGGATAGTCTACAATACATCTATAATGTGAAACATACCAATATCATGAAGTGATTAAACACTATTAGCTTATTATGCTAGGAAACCTTAGGAATGATAAGGTTTAGCAATACATCAACAGTGATGGTATGAAAGATATGTTAGGATGTGATGTCATACAAACCACATCAATAATTTGTACTTGAATAATCACTTGATCATTACTTGACTATTGAATGAAACCCTAGGTTGAAAGTAACCTATGTGGGTCTATAAGTACATTTGATTAATGATTGAAACCCTAGGTTAAGAATTAACCATTAGGTTGGATTATATACTTGACTACCCATTGGAACCAATAGGTTGAGAATAACCTACTTGGAAGGATAATGTATTCGAGCTTTGTTTAAAATACTTAGGTTTAGAATAACCTACACAATCATACTGATTGTTGATTATAAATTATATTCGGGATTAGGGTATAATAAGGTTGAGACTCACCTATGTAGTTAAGTAGATCACTTGAGTTTATGAGATACTATATGTTTGGAGGCATAGGTAGGATTACCTATTTAGTTAGAGTTGTTGCTTGATTATTTATTGTACACTCTTGATATGAAGTCATATTGTTTACAAGATTCTACTCTTTTGAATAACTCTTTTTACTAAGAAGATTACACTCTTGAACATAATCATCTATTGATATGATTATTCTTTGATTGAGGTCATTCATTGATGTGGCTATACTCTTGATGAGAACTACTTATTAATGTGATATATTACTTAATGGAGTCAGTTATTTATGAATATTTAATCTATGATTAGATGAAGCTTATGTAGCTATACTTTAGATTATAAAGTTCTACTTGGGACTAGGTTGTCTTTTGAAGAGAATAGCTTGTTTATGCAAAGTTAATTTGTAGACTAGAAAAGCTCATATGTTATACTTGGGATTGGAATATCCATTGAAGGGGGTAACTTATGCTTAGGCTTTATTGGTAGAGATACCATTGTGTTTTGGGAAAAGGGGAATAGGTTATTTCTAATTAGAGATTACCTATGGAGGGAAACTACTGAAGCATAGTATATGAACGGTCATAATCCAAAATGGGCTATAGAAGTATATGTGGATAGGAAGACTATCGCTTGAAGTACTGAGTGAGAATACTATGGCCAAAGTATTGTAAGTTGCCACCGGTTACACTATCGGTTCATTGTGTTCCTTTTATGCATTATAGTTTAGGATTTTCATATTTATAGGGGAAACGACCGTATGATTAGGTTCTAGTTTGTAAGACACAACACTAAGCTCAGATAGGCAATTATTATGAGGTTTACCAACCAAACACTTCATCGAAGGATAGGGCCAGCTTGCCACATGTAGAAGATGTGTGGGGGACCACATTTGAGTCTATGGTTGGTGAAAAAGTGTTTGAGTGGTGCTTCTCCTCATCAGATGGCAACTGAGGTTTGTGGATGTTTGCACCAATATTGGGGATAGCTGGAGTGTATGCACCAAGGAGCGGGGACATCTAGAATGTATGCACCAATGAGGCGACTTCAGGACCAATTTGTATATCTATTACCAAATGAAGCTCAAAGGAGCTATGTAAGTATCATGTACCCATTTATATGGAAAGATATAATCATGAATGATAATCATGAGTTTATTCAATATGAAATCTATGTTATGGAATGATTTGTGAAATTACAATGAAATACAATGGAAGTTTGGAAATAGTGTTTATTTCAATGTGCATGTAATTTACATTATGGAAAATAATATTTTTTATTGCTATGTTATGGCATCATGATCATTCACTTGAGGTGAAAACTTTGGAAAATTTACTGAGTTGAACACAGGGGTTGTTACACATTTTATCATGTATTTAATTTTCATTTTTTACTCAACATAGGTTTTTCACTGAACATCAAGTTCTTCATTCTACAGAGGTGGAAAAGTAGTAAACTATTACAAAATAAATCAAAAAATACCTTTACACTAGGTATTGATGTCCTTATTTCACCAAAAAAACTTGAATTTCTATATATACACAAGTTATGTTGGACAACACACACCTATGTCCAAATTATAGTTATAGTGACTTCAAAATTTAATTAAAAAAAATATGTAACAAAAAATTATGAAAAAATATCCTTGCACTAGATATTGATTTTAAGAATTCATATTTTAAAAATTATATTTTTTTCCTTTCTAGAAAAAAATTTATGTTGGACAACATAACATTACTTTCTAAAAAAGTAGTTTACTAGTTAAAACTAGTTATTAGAGGAGATGTTGAAAGATTCATGATTTATTTCAAAAAAAATTAAAAATATATATTTAGAATCTACACATAAATTTCCACACATCACTAGTTTGCATCATCTTCAAATTCTTAACAGTTTAGCTACTATAGGTCTCAGAAGGTGAAGATTTAGTTAAAAATGTTGATATAAATGCCCATATTGGCCAAAAAGTGGGACTCATTATTGTGGGATTGCCCCACTACACTATCACATGCATACTATTGGCTATGATTGAATTAACTAATGCAATGACATTCATAATGCATCCATTGGTTTAATTGAAATTACTTTTTCGCCTTATCAAATCAATACATTTTGTTCACTACTATCACACTTGCTATAATTATTCTTTGTTTTAACCCACTTGATAGTTGTATTCCCTCTCTCCATGCTAATTAGAATTTTAATGTCATAAATATAGTAATGCTAATATTATAATTATCTAAGGCTAAAGCAAGGCCATAAATAATATGGTAGTGTCAGCATTGCTTTAATGACATTTATAGTATTATAGGCTTCATTAAAATTTATCATCTAAGATTATAAATATCTAAGACCTTCTATATATATTTTATCTTTTTTCAACTATTTTTCAATATTTTTTAAAAATATTAAGATATCATAATAACATGAAAATTTTATTTTAAATTTTATATCATTATACTTTGTGACAATATCTTTGGACTCTTCTAAAAAATCACTCAAGAATGTTATTATGCAACCTCTTTGAGGGTGTTAAATAATAGTTATAGATGTATAAAGATTGCATTATAAATGGCTCAAATGGAATTTTATATTATAAATAGCTCAATGATCTAGATCATATTGGTTAAAATATATTTTAAAATTAAAAAATATAAGATATAAATTAGAAAAAAATTATCTTGTATTTTATTTAAGATATTTAGATGTTTATACTTTTGAACCAAAACTCTTTTAATATGATCAATTTTTCATGATTAAGAAAAAATATGAATTTCAATACTACTTTTAATAGTCGAGTGTTACTTGCTTTGTCTTTCTCCTTCTCAAGACTATGCAACTTAACTTATGTTTAGATTTTCCTTTCAAGATTGTCTATTTCTTTATGTTGGTTGTTTAGTTGTTTGCATCAATTAGATTAATTACTTTGGTAGGTGTTGGAAGTTTGGAAGTTGTTGGTGTTGTCATTGATGTCAACACAATGTTGGAAGCTTGGAGATGTTGGAAGATTACTGGTATAGTTGGGGAGATTGTTGATTATTGATTGTGTTGGATGTGTTGTGGTTTGATGTCACATTGATATCTACCCTAATGTGGAGATTGTGGGTTTTGTTGAAGAATGTTGCACTATGTTGTCAACTATATGGTTTGATTCCAACCTCTTTAATCATGATGAGAAGTGTTTCAGATACTGCAGATGTGTTGAAGAGGTGTTTGTGGTGTTGTTGATGTAGTCGGTTCACTCGGTTTCCAATTGCTTTTGAGAAAATTTTAACAAAAGAGTGTATAGTGTGACAAAGGTGTGTTCAATGGTGTGCTCCACATTTCTTCATGGTTGAATATATGCCTATGTGGTTTGTATGTGATGATAAGAGGTGTTCAAAGGTGTTATATCTAGAGGTTTAGGTTCTGAATCATGTGAAAATAGAAGATTTGTTTGATAGTGTGTTAACCTGTGAAGCAGGTTGTCTGGGAGAAATGAGATTGCTATGCATTTCTCTGCATTAGTGTTTCTTGTCTTGCGGATTTGGGAACGTGATTATATTGTCTGTATCTACTTTCCCTTGATGTTTCAAGTGCTAAGGTGTTTCGCAAGGTTGGTTAGTGAGTTGTATGTCTATGCTAGTGTGTCTAGCCGCAAAGAATGAAAGTGTTATTCAATTTCAATTGGTTGTGTCAATGGTGTTGAATATTTTGATGATGTGGAATATTCTTGGATGTTGTGGAGTGTTGTTGTGTGGTCCACGAGATGTTTTTGGACCTAGAGAGGTGTGTTTGTGGTCTCTTGTTAGTGTTAGTACAAGTTTGGATGACTTGGCATGTTAGCGCTAATTATGGAGGATTATGGAGGATTTTTGTTGTTTGTGGAAGTGTTGAGAAGCATTTTGATGTAGATTTGGGTCTTAGTTAACCCTTGGTGTGGTCTACCTTCACTTATTTCCACCACATAAGTGTTTGGTGTTGACCTATTTGGTGTTGCACATTTAAGGTGCATACGTTTCATTAAGGCTGACCTAATTGAGATTGTTTAGGTCAAAAATGGTATAAATGCAAGGTTGTAAATGTGTGTGGATTGTGTGAGATGCATCAAGAGTCGTGATCTAAGTGTGAGATTGAACACTTATGACTTTTAGATGCAGTGAGAAAAAGGTGTCTACATTTCAATGTGCTTGAAGTTGTTGGAGGTAGCGAGCCAAAGGTTGTGGATGGCATAAAGTTGTAGTGGTGGATTTCTCCTATTACCTTGAGATAGTGAATCTCTTTTTAATAGTCTTCTTCTATTCTTCTTTCTTCTAGACAACGAATCCTTCTGGCAATGAGCCTTTCTTCCTTTTTTGGGAAGTGAGCCTAACTATATTCGGTGTTGCAATTCATATCTATGTAAGCTAATACTCATCGTGGTTTTTCCCTTATTGGATTTTCCACATAAATCTAGTGTTCTTATGTGTTTGATGGTGTTTGCATTATAGTTTCATATGTTTACATTCTGCTAATGCATGATAAGAGTTTAAAGATGATAAGGGTTTGAATTTTGATGAGGTATTGAATGTTTTAGGCATACAACTGATTCACCCCCCCTCTCAATTGTCTTGTGCATCTAACAATTGGTATTAGACCTAGGTTCCTTGGAAGAAGCTACACAACTTGAGGTAGATCCAGATGGCACACAAGAAGGGTGTCAAAGATCCTATGTTTGATGGAATGAATTATGCCTATTGGAAGGCTAGGATGGAATCATTTCTAGTCACTCTTGAATTTGGAGTATAGCAACCAGTTGAAAAATGATATACTAAGATTGCAAATGGTCCGATAAGTGATGATGAGATCAAGAATTATGAGAATAATGGCAAAGAAATAAATGTATCCTGAGTGGTCTTTTTTATTCTAAACTTGGAAAAGTGATGTCTCAAATATGCTAAAGATATGTGGACAAAGTTGGAGAGAATTTATGAAGGAGATGATAAGGTCAAACAAGAAAAGATGTAGAACTAAAAAGCCAAATTTGAAACCTTGAGGATGTCTGAAGATGAAGATATTATAGCCTACATGCTTAGCGTTGATGAAGTTGTCAACGTCATCAATGGTCTTGGTCGAAAGCTAGAGGAAAGAAAAGTTGTGAAAAAGGTATTAAGAACTCTTCCTAAATCTTATAGCTCTAAGGTTTCTACTATTGAGGAAGCTCATAATTTGGATAATTATTCTAGAGATCAAATATTTGGTTCTTTAACTTCTTTTTAAATAAGAGAGTTTGGTAAAGATGCACTACAAGTAAAGAAACTATCTTTAAATTCTACAAAGTAGAGAAGGATGACGAATCAAATCTAGATGATCTTGATGAGGTGGAAGAAAAATTTGTAAGGAGATTGGAAAATGGAATTGGTAAATACAGAGGTAAGTTACCTTTTAAATGTTTCAATTTTGGAAAGATAGGTCATTATGCTTCTAAATTTCCAATCAAAGTTTCAAATGACAAACATAAGAATCACAAAGGTAAATTTGTCAAGAAGAATTATTATGTTGAAAAAGATAATGGTGTATCTGATGATGAAGAATTTGTTCATCTGGATGAAGGAAGTGATGAATGCTTGTTCATGGATTTAAAGGTTGGAACTAATTCTACCAATCCTAAAAGATATGCGAAGGAAAGTGCTCTAGAAATAGGTCATAACATTGAAGGAACTATGTTGACTTTCCTTCATGCAATAGAGGAGAGAAACTACTAGATAATTGATAGTGGATGGTCAAATCATATCATAGGTGAAAAGAGTAAGTTTGTTAAGCTTGAAAAGTATGATGGTGATCTTGTTAAGTTTGGTGATGATACATCTGCTAAGATCTATGAAAAAGGTTCAATTAGTTTTGATGGAAAGAATAAAATAGATGATGTTCTTTATGTCAAGGGTCTCTAACATAATCTTCTAAGTGTAGGAAAAATGCGTAGCAGAGGATATAATCTTGTGTTTCAAGTTGATGGTTGTGAAATTAGAAAAGGAAGCTATAGTACTCTGGTTGTTGTAGGAACAAGGACAAAAGGTAATGTTTATCAACTCAAAGGTAGGGGTGCAAAGTGCTTTATGTCTCAAATTAATGAAAGGTGGTTATGGAATAGAAGAATGGGTCACATCAATTTTGATAGCCTAGTGAAGGTCAGTTCTACTAATGCTATGGGATATCTACCAAGGATAACAAAGCCTATCAATGCAACATGCAAAGAATGTCTATTTGGAAAGCAAATAAAGAAGGTGTTCAAGACAAAAGAATATTCTACTACAGGTCCTTTGGAGTTGTTGCATATAGACCTATGTGGACCTACCAGAATAAGAAGCTCACATGGTGATAAGTATTTCATGTTATTGATTGATGAATATTTTATAATTATTTGGGTAACATTTCTCAAAGAAAAATCAAAAGCTCTAGATAAGTTTGAGGAATTTAAGTCTATGGTAGAGAATGAAATGGATTTCAAAATCAAATGCTTGATATTTGATAGAGGTGGCGAGTTCACTTCAAATGATTTTAACCATTTTTGTGAAGATCATGGGATAAAGATGCATTTTTCATCCCCTAGGACTCCTTAGCATAATGAAGTTGTGGAAAGGAAAAATAGAATAGTTCAAGAAGTAGCAAAGACAATGATGAAGGAAGAAAATTTATTAAATGTCTATTGGAGAGAACCAATTCATACAAAAAAATGCATTCTTAATAGAGGTCAAGCAAGAGTAAACAATTCAAAGACTCCTTATGAGTTATGTTATGGTAAACCTCCTACTATGAAATATTTCAGAGTGTTTGGAAGCAAATGTTATATTAGAAGAGATGAAGATAACTTAGGAAAGTTTGATGCAAGATTTGATGAAGGAATCTTCCTTGGATACTCTACAAGAAGTAAGGCCTATCAGTGTTACAACAAAAAGCTAAAGAAGATTGTTGAAAGTGCAAATTTCAAAGTGGATGAAGAACCACGTCAAAGTTCAGTGTTGATAGAAGGATATGAATCCGATGAATCCCCTTGCAATGAAGAAGAAAAGGATGAAGACAAAGGAAAAGAGATGACAGTTGAAGAGGAAGAAGCTCTGAAAAGATCCCTAAGACTCCTAAGTATGTGCACAAGAATCATTATAAAGATCAAATCATTGGAGATAAGAGCAAAGGTGTGTTGACAAGAAGAAAATCTGCTATGACAGAGGAACAAGTAAACTTTTTGTTTACTTTCAAAGATATAACATAAAATTGTACTAAGGTATGCAAAGATGAGAATTGGATCAAAGCTATGAAAGAAGAGTTGGAGAAGATTGAGAAGAATCTGAATTAGGAATTGGTCCCAAGGCCATAAAATAAAAATGTGATAGGAAAAAAGTGGGTTTTCAAGAACAAATTGAATGAGGATGGAAAATTTGTTAGAAATAAGGCTACACTTGTGTGTAAGGGCTACTCACAAGTGGATGGAATAGATTTTGAAGAGAAATTTTCTCTATCTGCAAGAATGGAAGTTGTCAAAATGTTTATGGATTTTGCAGCATATAAAGATTTCAAAGTATATCAGATGGATGTGAAGCATGCATTCTTGAATGGTGAGTTGGAAAAAGAGGTATACATTGAACAACCAGAAGGTTTTTAGTTGTCAGATGATGTTGATATGGTTTGTAGGTTGAAGAAAAAATTGTATGGACTCAAGAAACCTCCTAGAGCTTGGTATGCAAGATTGGATAAGTACTTGTTGCAACAAGAATTCAAAAAAGGTACTATAGATAGCAATTTGTATTTCAAAGTTGAAGGAGAACAAATCCTGATTGTGATAGAATATGTTGATGAAATAATCTTTGGAGTTAATGAAGGTATGTGCAAGAGGTTTGCAAAGGATATGCAAAAATAATTTGAGATGTTAATGTGTGGGGAGATGAATTTCTTCCTTGGGTTACAAATCAATCAATCGGAGAAATATATTTTCATTTCATAGTCAAAGTATGTTAAGGAAATTTTGAAGAAGTTTGGAATGGAGGATTCTAAACCGGTATGCACTCTTATGGTTACTAGTTGCAAGTTGAGAAATAATGATGAATCTCTTAAGATAGATCCGAGCAATTATAGATCAATGATTGGTGGAATTTTATACCTAACTTCTACTAGATCAGATATCATGCATGCAATTTATCTTGTGGCAATATTTTAAGAAGATCCTAGAGAATCACACATGGTAGCAGTAAAAAGGATATTTAGATACTTGAAGGGCACTCTGGATTTTGGTCTATGGTATCTTAGGGATATTGAATTCTCCTTGAGTGCATATACAGATGTAGATTGGGAAGGATGTACAAATGATAGAAGAAGTACAAGTGGCAGTGCTTTCTTTCTTGGAAGAAAATTGGTTTCATGGTTGAGTAAGAAGCGAGATTTAGTGTTATTATCTACTGCGGAGGTGGAATATATTGTAGCAGCATCATGTTGTACATAGGTGTTGTGGATGAAGCAAATATTAAAGGAATTAGATTATCATATGATAAACCTATTTATATGTTGTGGGACAATACAAGTGCAATCAATATTTTAAAGGACCTGGTAATGCATTCAAGAACTAAACATATCTCAATTTGGTGTCACTTTCTAAGAGAAAAGGTTGCAAAGAATGAGGTAAAGCTGGAATATGTGTCTACAAAGGATTGGTTTATAGATATTTTTACAAAGGCACTTCCAAAAGATACTTTTAAGTAACTTTGGTAGAAGTTAGGGGATATTGCCCCTCCTTCCTTCAATTAGATGCATAAGTGTGTGCATCTATCCAGGAAGCATTTCAAGATACATTCTTGGTCATGGATTGATGTTGAAGGCTACCTCTCAAGGGGAGTAGGTAGTAGTGTATTGTTGGTCAGATGGAGCCTATTTTGTGCCCCTAAGGGGGAGTGTGCATAAAAGTGAGAGCAGTGGAGAGAGAGAAGTTGCTTGTTGGTGTTGCAAGTGGTTTCAAAGTGATGCATCCAGATGTCAAAGAGGGAAAATAGAAAATAAATATTCTATGAAGATGATGTGTGAAAGGTGCAGGTGTTGCCTTTTGAGTGTTGTCAAAGGGGGGAAGTAAAAGAGTTTAATGCAAAAGTGAGAAAGATCAATGAAAATGTGAAGTATATAGGAAAGATAGAGTTGGTTGAGTTTATGGCCCTTTGTCATTGATGTCAAAGGGGGAGAGTATTGTTTGAAAAACAAAGGAACAGAGGGAGAGATTTGGTTTGAAAACCATAATGCAAAAGAGTGTTCTCACCAGTACAAAAACAACAATAAACTACTAAAAAAACTACTAAAAATTGCTTATAAATGACTACAGTTGGTCATGTGACCACTAGTAGTTTATTTCCAGTCATATATAATGCAGCCAAATTGATGACTAAACCATTTTTAGTCATTTATTGGTTGTTTTGATTGATCAATTTGGTAGTATATTTAGTCGTTGATTTAGTCATTCATTGTTGCGATCTGGTCACTTTTTTAGTCACTTTTTTCCATTGATATATTTAGTCATTGATTGCTATAATCTAGTCACTTATTTAGTCATTTTTTATTCATTGATCTATATTTAACTGGTTACTTATTTAGTTGTTGATTTAGTCATTGCTTGTTGTAATCTAGTCACTTATTTAGTCATTTTTTTTTCACTGATATATTTAGTCATTGATTGTTGTTAACTGGTCATTTATTTAGTCATTTTTATTCACTGATTTCACTAGTCATATATCTTATTCACCGTTCATTGATTTTTTTCAATTGGTAGTATATTTAGTCAATTTAATTATTAATTGATGTCAATTAGTAGTATATTTAGTCATTTTAATTGACTGATAATTGAGGATTTAAGCATAAAACACAAAAATACACATCAATCATCAATTGAACATAATAAGACAACAATTGAGAAGGAAAAATCGATGAACTTTATTAATAAAAGAAAGGTGTTCTAGTTACATCTTACAAATAGAGTATTACAATTATTATTTTTAGTCGCAAGACTGAAAATCTGAGTTACAATATTACAAAGAAATGACTGCAAGAAAGAAAATTCTCCAAAAGACTTATGTAATGATGGAAACGCATGCTTGAAGCCCTTCAATGCAAGCACATGCCCCTTTCATCTCTTAAAAATTCTACAACATGGGAAATCTTCCTAGAGAAAGATGTAACGTGTAGAATCCAAGGAGAGTGTTGATCGTGTCCCATATATGAAGCTCTCTTGACCTTCAACACAATCAACAATAACCCAGCTAGAATATTGCCTCCTTTATATGCAATATGCCATCTGATATGAGCAACAGGGTGTTGCCTTTTCCACCATGAATGAAGTTGTGCCTCAATACAACCAACAAAATTAATGTTAGTCTCAATTCAAAAAGAATAAAAGTGCATTGTATATTGCAATTTTACAAAAGAAAGTCCAAACACAACAGAAAGATAAATCAATTAAAAAATTGTAGCCTTGTCAACAAATGCCTTAAACAAAGTGTTCAACATAAGCCTGAAATATGCATATTGAACCCTTGATTTCAGAACCTTGTTCAAAATTTAAGAAAGGTGATACACTTAGATTATAGAATGAAGTTGACATATTATAGAATGAAGGCTATCAATACTAACCAGACTGGAACAACATTATCAACATAAATTTCTTGAAAACCAAGCCCAAGAATGCCATCAAACTTGGACAACAAAAATGTCAACTCTGGTTCATGTGTTGTCTCAGTAAAGACCTACACAATTAAAGAATCTATTTATACATAAATTATAAATTAAGTTGATGAGAAAAGATCTTTGATATCCAACTGGGATGCCTTAACATCCAAAAAATACTAACTCGTTGTTTCACAACAAGTTTCCCAACTATGACATCATCTTCCCCATTCACTTTACAAGCACTGCCCAATTCAACTTTTGAAGGCACAAACAAATAAGGTACTTTCTACAATGGTAATTTTAAAACTAATGATTAATAACAAAACTTAAGGCATCCATTAAACTTGCAAGAAAACAACTACTTGAACAAATACATAGAAGCATCACCAAATGGTTCAAAACTCATCGTCAGTATAAGTCCAAAAATTTGATGTTCCTGTGCAAGTTAATTAGGTTTATTGTCTTACAACTTATCAAAATTAGAAAAAAGGGTAGCAAGTCAGGGGATTTGATCATGGGAAAAATTTGTAGTTCAAAGGGTTTTGTACTATGTCAAACATCATTTCATTAGTTTCAATCCCACCATTTTACCCATGTGATTACTACCCTATACAATAAGAATCAAACTATGTTCATTTTATTGGTTTCGATCCCTTCAATCCACCTTTGCAACATCTACATGATGTAAATATTGCCAGTGAACGATTGAAACATATCAAAGGCGATTGAAGGAAAGCCTCTCACAAATTAAGGAATGATTTAGGTATTGCATGGCACATGGAGTTAACCTAAAATTGTTGCAATGCCCATCTGACATCTTAAAAGGTTGCAATAATGTCAAAATTCAAAATGGTACAAGGATAGAGAAAAAATCAATACCTTATCTTTGGCCAATGAAATCAAGGGATCAAGAATGGTAGGAGGATCTGTATTAGCTGCCATAACTATAAACTTTGATGTTTTGAAACGTCTTGGCTGCTGCAACACCCTAAACTCGTTCAGTATTAGCAAAAAGAAACTGGATATTGATCCACTGTCATATTGGATCTCACAAGATTCTCCTTCACAAACAACATATGATATATATTAATTGTTTAGCAACTTCCTTAATATCCCCATGTAAGTAGACTAAAATAAGTGAGGTTGAGGGTTTGAAGTAGAGTATCATCTTCTTGGTATGCTTGAATTTGATCATGGCTTGTATCTTGAATGAAAATAGCAAGCTAGTTGCATTGTAAAATCATTGTTAGAAAAATAACCACAAAATCCTCTTTAATTAAAATAGTCCTTATAGATATTTCAAGACAAGATATTTCAGTTAATTTCTAAGAGAGCTAATTTCACTATCCAAACAACCATCAATATATTTACTATATATAATTTCCCAGAATTCAAAATTTGAATGTGATGAAACTAATCATAATTACCAAAGATTTGACACGAAAATGTAGTACAAAATGAATTGTTTGACAAAAAATGTGTTTTGATAAATCAGATATACCCTTGATATATTGATTTAAATAACAAGGAAAGATCAAATTGGAGATAACATTCATTAATTCACTTCAACAAACAATTGAAACTAGAATTCGACCACCAATTATAACTTCATTCTATTGATCTTGAAAAATATTTTACAATACATTTCAAAAAAAATTCCTGACTGACATGTCAAAAAGTGTCTTGTCAGTTACCCACTTTTAACATAAATAAAAGTCTTAATTATCGTTGTTTACATAGGATTATATAAAACTTTAAAAGCAATGAAAGATGAGAAGTGAAGAGAATTTATTGGATGTTGAAGTCCACAAGACTTGCAAGATACGAAAGTTTGTTACTCATCGTAAGGTACCTGTGATCATTCAGATCTGGCAAGGTCCTCTCTCCATGATAGTATCTACAAGGATTGGTACTTCACTGCAAGGCCTATTCTTCTGGGGGAGCTAGATATGTCTCCTCCCATTAGTACATTGTGTAACCATGAGGCCATTTGTACTCCTAGATTTTTTCTATGTTGGCCAAGTGACTCTTCCCTCTGCTGTCTAATAACCCTTTGGTATCTGTGATGAATTTTGAGTACCTGACATCTAGTGCAATTATTCCATCCAAGGTTAAATTGAGGTAGTGAATATTTATGTCACCATCCTTTTGTATATTAGTGAGGCAGTTGGGAACAATTTTGCTAAAATCATCTGTCCAATCCTTGGAGCCTTTCAATTGATCATCATCCCTTAGTATCTTACGCACGAACCACTGCTTTAGTGTGTGAAATGAATCCATTCTTTCCTTGATCTTTTTCTCTTCTACAAACATGTATTGAAATTCATCTATGACCATTCAAACCATTTGCTCAGTAGGCTTTAAAGCTACAGGGGCCTCAACACTCCTATGGAAAATTCTGCACAAATTTGTTAAGGTGTGATGTACAAGTTGTCATTTCTTCAATAAGGGGTCCAATATAGGTTCATGGACCTTTATCTAATCAATTGCTTGTGACAAGGAGACATAACATTCATACAAAATTTCCAATTTTTCCACAATTAGTTTAACCCTATGCTCCAAGATCTATTCCAATACCCTAATGGTTTCTCTCTTTGCTCTTTCCTTTGCTTCTTCATTACTCTTCTTCAACTTCTGAATTTCTTGTTTTAGCACATTAACTTGTTCAACAGTGATTGCACCTGTATCAATTTGGGTGGTAGGTGGCTAGTATACTGTTAATTTTTTGCTTTTGGAAGGACCTGCTCCCTTCAACTATTGTTTCAATTTCACATTTTCTATGAATAACCTATTCACTTCATCATTCAGATCAGTCTGTTCTTTCTGATATTCTACCAATATAAGCTCCATAGCTTTAACCACATACCTAGTAAACATTGTTGAGTACATTTTCATAGTAGTTGCCTCCAATGCTGATGTATCTTGAAGTGTCTTTACCATGGCAGTCCCTCTCATTTCTTTTACAACATCAAGCAATCTTGGTTTTTCTGTTCTTTTTTGCTTTGTCTAAAAGGCTAGGGTTTCAAGTATTGGATTGTAACCTGTGCCACTAATTCCCTCATCTAAATTGAATTCAGAAACCAACATGGGATCTTCTCGGATTCTTACTTGATCTAGTAAGAATATCTTTTTTAACTCCATCCCAGAAATAATTAGTATATTGCTTTCTAAGACCAATTTTCTTGCTTCTTGGGGGCTAACAGTAATTTCATTAATCTTGAGTTCTTCAAGAGTTTGGGCAACAATTTGGTCATGTTGTGACTCCTCAATGCCCATCTTATTAATTTGGATTCTCTCCTCAAATTCTTTCATTTTCATCTTAAACCAAAAATCCTTAAACTCGAGAGTTTGAATAAACTCACCATCTTCAATAAATCTAAGGGCAATAATCACCCTTTCATCATCATGCACTTCTTGATCATTATGCCCATGTACATCCACTCTTTCTTCTTGTTTGTGAGCATCAATTGCAAGCTTAGGCAGTGGTTGATCAACTTCATCATCTTTAAAATTCAAAAGTACATCGGCTACCTCTTCAGTATCCCCTACTCCTTCACTTATTTCATATGCCACTAAGGGGGCCACTCCATGTGTCTTCTTCCTTTTAGGACATGGTTACTTAGGGGATTCTTTTGATTGTAATGTGGCAGTGTCTCGTAGGGGCTCTGTGATTACAATACCACTTGGTTTGATGGGTAGCTTGGAGGGTTTCAAAGACTAACCCTCAGGTTTCTTTTTTGGTTCAACATATAATCTTTCAAAGTTGTCAATAATTACGCTCATCCTTTTGATAGGATCCTTTTCTTCAAAATAGAATCCTTGGAATCCATTGTCCCTTTTCTTCTTCTCCTCCTCAAGCCTCTTTATGATTTCCCACTTCCTCTTCCTCTAAAAAAATTCATTAGGTGTAAAGCAATTTCTTATTACATCTTCTTCGTAATCCATTGCATGGGTAATCCCAACTTTAGTGAGAATTGTCTACTTTATAAAATTAATATGCCCTTCAGGATTAAAGACCCTTTCTCCTCGTGACTTCAATGAATATCGTATCTTCAAATATTTTTGTAGTTCTTCAAGAGTGTCAGACCCTACGGATAACTCCTCACATTCAGTTAGGTCAGGGAGGAATGTCCCCTTTTTCTATCTTTTCATAATATCCTGCTCCATCCATAACATTTTCCACATAAATTCTAAAAATGCAATTTGAATAGAAACAAATTTAGGTAAAACATGTGGGGCTTGAGGACACCCATAGACCCTTATTACTGTTTGGTCTGCTAAGTAGAACCAATCACTGAAATTGTGAGTGTGTCCCTGCTTTGGCTTCAATGCTAAAGGTCTTAATACTTGCATGATTTTATTAGGAAATCTTGGTGAAATATGACCAAGAATGGCCATGAAATTTACTACGAAATCATCATGAAATATTACATAATCACTATTTTTACATCTACTACCCCATATGTAACAATAGTTTTGTACAAGAAACCTATTCCCTTCATCATCGGTCATTCCCAAACACATTCTTTTATTCCATCTATTTATGTTTGGGTACAATATTAAATGACACAATAGAGAGTATTTCCTGAAAGTGATGGGAGCTAAGTTCTCTCTTACTTGCAAAAATCCCTCATGTAGCCCTTTCTCAATTTCAGCAGCAAAGTCATACTCAATGTTGACTTTAGGATTTTGTATCCTCATTGCCATCATCATGAGATAGGTTGTCATCCTCTCTTCAACATCTATTCCAAGCACTTGGCACAAAGAAAAATAAGTTCTTTTGAAATATACTTGGAAGTCTTCTATGGAAAATGACTCATTTTGGGAGGGGGGATATGTATCCTCCTAGTGTTTACACCCCTTTTCATGTGTAAAGGAATTTTATCACTCCTGTAAGTTTTTCTTAATCTCCTATAATCCTCCTCACTTCTATCCAAGTTGATCTTAGTGATAGCTTGATTGTTTAACATAAAACACTTTATAATTGCTTCTTTAGTTAAAACCACTAATGGTGAACTATCTGGCATGCTTATAGTCCTGGTAGTCGAGTGATAATATTGTGCCAATACTTTAATAAATCAAAATCTACAAAGACATTTGGGACTATCAATTTGGAAAAATCTAAGGTCCAACGATTCAAAACTAGAATTTTCTCAACCCTTTTTTCATAGAAGTACCAAAACAGATCCCACCCTGACATAGGGATAATAGGTCTCTACATCCATGGGTTGTATCTTTAAACACCTTTTTGGATCCTTTGTCTATAGAATTAGGTAACACATCTAAAATGGATTGTTGTAGGGACCTCTTCTTTGATTTAGAAATTGTGGACTCTTCCTTTTTACTTGCAAGTTGACTACTTTTGGGTGGCATGATGAAGAATTTACTCCTACCTGATTTTTTAAGTGTCTACTTGTAGAAGCAAATTCAGTTCTTATACACTTACTACAGAGGGTTTCTGTGAACTTACCTGGTGAAATAATAGCCATAGAGTTTTCCTGCTTGAACTCCCTTTCCTTCAGTACATTGATATTTATGAATTATTTCCAAAATTTCATCGAGTCCCAAGTAATATTTGTTGTTGAGCTTGGTCACCTCATTACTAAAGTGAATTTGTGAATCTGCCCATATTTCAAGTTTGAATACATGCTATTGATCTTGGGAAATTGAATGGTGTAATCATTTAATTCTTTGATAGCTTGTACCACAGTACAACTCAGTCATTTCAAGACGGGTGCGAGTTAGTGCTAGTAGTACCGCCACCCCACGCACACCCCTTTGAACTCCCATGGGATGACTAGTTAATTCTAGCGATTGAGTGACTATTCACCACCATACCACTCTATCATATCAAGACTATTGCGGGGTAGCAGTAGCAGTACCACCACCCCGCGCACACCCCTTTGGAATCCCACGGGATAGCAGGTTAATTCTAGCGGTTGAGTGATTGTTCATCGCCATACCTCAATGTCGTTGTTTACCCCTTGTGGGGTTGTGGTTTACTAGATAGTTATTAACATGTTCTCACTACCGCCCTATGGTATTCATATTTGGTTACCACAATATTGCAGTAAGCATTTGCACATTGACCTATATGTCTCGTTATCTTGTGCATACCTCTAGTGACTGTTGCGATAGTGCGATATTGGATTTTATTATGAATGCAATATTTTATATATCATTTTATTGAAAATATTGAAATTTTTTCTAATTTTGCAGTCTCTCAGTTTTAGTTTTCAGTGTCATTCAGAACTAAGAGATCATTTCTTTTTTTGTAATGGGGAGGCTTAGTTCACCTAATGTTAAGATATCTATATGTATTATTAAATCACATATGTTCATTATATGTTTGTATATAGAAAACATATAGGACATACAATAAATTATATTCTAACTAAACAAAATTAATTTTAAATTTTCAACCAAAGTAAGAAAACTAAGAAGAATGATTGCACCTAACTTTAAATGCACTTCAAATTAGCAATGAACATCTCAGGTTTTGTATACAATGTACAAGTAGAATAATGATGATTACATTCAGAAATGTATCAGTAAAATAACAATGAATAAGCATACCTATACTCAGATCTTTATTACATTCAATAATAAATTACACCATACATATAACCAAAGTTTAGGTGACAAGATAACCTATTAAGGTGACAAAACGTCATCATAATCATTTGCATTTCCAGCAAGGTCAGAATCCTAATTATTCGTGTCTACATCTGATTGATTTTCTTCCTCATCCTCATCTATGACATGCAATGCATTCTCTCTCCCAATATTTTCATTGGTAATCAAAATGTCTTCTTCAAACACTCCATCATCGTCTCCATCCACTTCTTCGAATGTTTCTTGTAAATTAACATATTTCCCATTAGGCATTATATCAAATTTTTCATTTTAAACGAGACTCTATTTGAATGACATACAACCATCCCGGGCTTCTTACATCATCAATGAGAAATGATTGGTTAGTTTGAAGAGGGGAAACATATGACTCATCCATCTCTGATAAAATTTGTCTTCTATTTGCAAGTACAAATCCATAGTTATCAAATTGTACTGTAGATGGTTGGATCCAATTACATTTTAATAATATAGGACTATTTTCACCATAGTCCACTAGAATAATTTGTTGGATGAATCCAACATAAATTTCTTCCCGATTTTGTGAAGAAATTCAGCACTAAAAACACAATCACAATATTTATCTTTCCTTTGTCTTTTTCTTCCACTCTTAAATGACCACTATAGGCCCACATTCCACTGAAACACGTAGCCCATAAATGTGGAGATTGTGAAAGCTCACTTTATTTCGTGGTTATATCTTAACCTTCTTCTTTTGCATCCATGACTGCATTAGCAATCCATTCTTCAAATTTTGGAAAAGAATCACCTTCAATCAAATTAGCATGATGTTTGTGCCTTTGAGGTCGATGTTGCATCCAAGCTTGATTGTCTTCTTCATATTTTCTACATAGAATATTAACGTACAAATAGTAAGATTGATAATATAAATGTGTAAATGCAATTGAGTAAATAAATTATTGTGTTTTTTTTTTTTACCTACGCCACTTATCAAATAGAGATGTGTTTTGAAGAATATAAGCATGTATTGCATTTCTTTCTTGATGTGATAACTTCAAGCAACATTTGTTGCCTTCCAATACTTCACTTGCAACTATGTCTTCTTTGTCATTGTCCCATACATGTTGATTGACATTTTTAAAATCCTTCATATATTTTGTGCAAAATCCCATGGCCTCTTCAATTGAATATCCCTCAGACATGTTTCCTTTCGGTTTTTCCCTAGTACAAATATTTTTTTTCAAAACCTTCATATATCGTTCTATATGATACATCCATCTTGTTCTTATCGAGCCACAATGATTTAGTTCATATTGTAGATGTATCAAAAGATGCATAGAAATGTTAAAGATTGTTGGTGGAAATTCATGTTCCACTAGACAAAGGACTTCAACAACCTCCTCCCTCAAACTATCAAAGTTCGAAGGATTTAATACATGTAAACTCGTTCTCTTTAATATTAGGCCCAACCTTATAACTTCCAATATTGGCCCCTTTGGAAAAATTAATATACTTACCACAAAAGGTAAAATATTCTCCATTATGACATGATAGTCATGGGTCTTGAGGCCTCTTAAGCCATTAATGTCAGCTTGGCTTCTAATACTACTACTTACATATCCAATGGGAAAGCGAGTCTGAGACATCAATTGTAAGAATTATGCACGTTGTTCCTTTGTCCAAACATAAGGAGCGCTAGGTTTTCTATATTTTTCATCATCATATTTTTCAACCCAAAGATTTCGATGAATCTTTAGTTGTCGAAAGTCTTCACATGATGAAATAGTATCAAAAGAACCAAAAAGAGTTTCTATAACAGCATGGGATATATTTTTCTCAGTATGCATAAAGTCAACAGTATGCCTAATGGCTATATCCTTAAAGTATGACAACTTATAGAATATGCACAACCTTTTTACACTGTTTTCATTATATGGATCATATCTATTACCAACAATCCCAACATTTTCAATAAATGACATTCTTTTTTGTCCATTCTCAATAATGTAATCACCTGTTATTAGCAATGGTGCTTCATGATTCTCTCCTTCGCCATTGAATCTTGTTTTTTGTTGATGATATGGATGATCCATTTTAAGGTAAGCATGATGTCCACAATAAATACACACACAAACTTCTTGAGTGCCTCACAAAATCCATAAAGTTGCAAGCAAGACATCCATGGTATCCATGAACACTGAGACCAAACAATGTGCCATATGTAGGAAGATCATGAATCGTAAACAATAAGGAAGCTCTTAAAGTGAATTTGATTGAATGACCATCCCTTAAAGATTGAATTGCTTCAATTCCTTTCCACAATTCCATTAGCTCATCATATAATGGCTCTAGATAAGCATCAATTGTATCTGAAGTCACACTTTTCTTTCTTGGTATAGTCAATGATAGCATTAAGAAAAATGGTTTAGTTGCTAACCAAGGAGGCAAGTTATAATTTATTAAAAACATTGACCAAGTTGACCATTTAGTACTTTGATCTAAGAATGGGTTCACCTCATCTAGAGCCAAACCCAACCTTATATTACGAGGATCTTGAGAAAAATCAGGCCATCTATTATCAAATTCCATCCACGTCTTAGAATCAGGCATAGGTCATTGTTTTCCTTCAGTGCTCTTGTTTTGGGCATGCCATTGCATAAGTTCAGCAATGTGTCTACATCTATACATTCAGAGTAATTATGGGATTACCAAAAGGTGGCGAAGAACCTTTCTAGGAACCATAGCTGATTTCAACCCTTCTTTATACCTCGCTTCATGATATTTCAGACATTCACTCTCACTTGCAAGATTCTTGCAAAATAATACACAATCATTCACACATGTGTGGATGTTTTCATACCCTAAGCCTAGCTTAGTGATTTCCTTTCTACATTGACTTCATTTTGTTGGCAATGTGGAGTCAAGTGGTAACAACGAACTTAATAATGCCAATAACTGATCTACACTCTCATTTGTCTAACCAAACACCACTTGCAAGTTAAGAGTTTGAAGGATTGTTGTCAAATGACTTAACCTACAATTAGCATACAAAGGATTTGAAGCATCCTCCATCAACTTGGCCCAATCATTGTTTAGACCCTCATTCAACATTCTATCAACTTCAAACCCTTCGTCTAGCATTGTTGCCTCTTCATCTATTTTTGGTGCCACTTCATAAATGTTTGGTACAACTTCATCTATGTTTGTTACCTCTTCATCTCTCACACTTTTTCATTCTATCATATCTTCGTAATAATTGACATTCCAAAGGCTTATACCACTATGCCCATATCTTATCATATGTCGATAAATCTAACTTCTTTTTTTTCACCTTTCCACCAAGATAGTCATTACATGGACATGGATATTTGTCCATGTCATTCTCATTGGCTATTCTCTCATCAAATGCATGGTATTTCAACCTTTGACATTGATCCATCTGTAATGCTCTACACATAGCAACAAAAAAAAATTGACTAAGAGACAAAAACTATTTTTTTTAATTGAAAGGCATTTCCATAGCAATAGAGTTATAGAGAGAAAATAAAATAGAGTTTAACTAATAAATTGTAAAAAATAGATTTTTGTAGTTTATATTCAAATTGTTGATTACATTGTATTATACATCTTTCAAACTCAAAGCATTACTTCACATTGCATAACTAATAACTAGATGTTGATGGATAGCAAAAATTCAATTACAATATAGTATTTACAAAGTCAACCTAAGAAATTATGCAATTACTTCACATTGCATAACTAATAACTATGAGCAACTGCCAATTGCATTTTCTTGTCATGACATTCCATGAGACTACATTTCTTTGAGGAATTTTTTCAAAAAGTTCACTACCTTGTCTATGCTACCACATTTTCCAAACATGTCTACCAAAGCATTTTATCAAACACTTCACTACCTTGTTGTTATGGCTAAAAGCCTAAAACAAGTTCTTTCAAAAAAGTTGAGGATGTTGACCCCTAAGGCATGTTGGTATTATTGTCAAATGCTAAAGTGCTCTTGTAGCTACAGGACTTATTGGCATGATAGTGAAATATTTAGTTTGTCTATTTGTCATATTGGGATAATATGTTTTGGTGCATAAGGCTTGTGGTTTCTTGATTAAACTTTGGTGATACTTGGATATTTCTATTTCTCCAAAGGCATAACATTACTTTACTAGTCTTAGATTAGAGATTGGCTCATATGTTTTTTTAAGGTAATAATAAAGCCTTTTATGTACACCATTCTTATTACCTTCTAAGGTAATATGTTTGCATTGACTACTATAGACATATGAAATTGGGAAGGTATTTATACCATGTATTGTTTCACATGGTCGACATCTCTTGTATAAGGCATTTGTTGACTTTATACTCCTAATGAGTATCATGCATACTAAATATGTGTTAAAGCTATCCTAAGCCATCGGGTATACTAAAGATTTAAAAGCTTATTTTCAAAGCTTGGTAAAAGGAAGTTGATATTTCATTATTTCAAAGCCCTCATTAAGGCACGACAGGCAGAAAATCACATGGAGAGTATGTTTAGGGTTTGCAATGAGCAGGTGGAATGTTGTTGGCAGCTTGAAGTGACAAAGCTCGAATACATTGGGTAACAATATTTTTCAGTTTTTTCTCTTATTTGACAGTTATTTGTTGAAGGCTTAATCATGCAAAGGTAAACAAATTTTTTTTGGTCTTTTCACAAAACTGTTGATTCTTTAGTTGATATGTAAAAAGAAAAATGGACATGTAGTTTAGATGGTTAATTTTGGTTACTATTTTAAAACCCCTATTTGGGTCTATAGGGGTTTAGATTTGTTTACTTCACAAAGTAGATTTATTTCGATTGTTGTTGGTAATCTTTGAAAAAGAGACAAATTTATTTGTTTCTCCTATTATTGGTCATTTTTTGTTCCCCTATTGTGGGAAGTTTCTATAACTAAAAACTATTTTGATTGGCAGAGTAAAAGATGAATATAAAA
>VDFB02047095.1:0-23735 GCA_007258455.2 Sequoia sempervirens | reverse complement strand
CTTCAATTCTAGAAACCTTAAGTCAATTGATTTTATTAATCAAGGATTTGGCTCAAGTTACAGAAGTACCTTCTTGAATTCAAGATATGTTTGACAAACTTCCAAATACCATAATCAATCCTAGGTGGGTTAGACCTATGAAAGGACCCTACGCTCTGATACCAATTGTTGGAAGACTTAAATCACTGAGATGGGGGGGTGAATCAGTGATTTATAAAAGCCATAAATTTTTTGAGTTCAGTGCTCACTTTTAATCCAAGAAAACAAATGACAATTTGAGAAGCAGATTTGACTTGTATATCAACTAAGCGTATGGATAATACATTGATATGGATAGACTTAAACGAACTATTTGTGCTTTCACTTGAATGAAAGTTTATGACATTAATAGGATAGCTTCAGTGTAAACATTTGCAGAAATGAAAAAGAATCATGTAACTATGAACTGATAAGGAAAAACATCATGATCTAGCAATAATATCATAACAAAGAAAATACACTATAATCCCATGAATTTGACGAGTGGAAAACCCTCTTGGGGTAGAAAAACCACTCCAAAATGATGCCTTACTGGCTTAAATAAAACCAAAGTTTATAATGCCTTACAGGGAGAATTTAGAGCACCAACTCTAGGATCACCAACCCCTTACATATTTAGGAACACCCATTCCAAGGAGCACCAACCCCTTACAAATTCAGAGCACCAACTCCATTACAATGCAACACAATTACAATATTCTATCATAACCCTAGAAGTGCAAATTTTTCAACCCTAGAATTTCAATAGAAAACTATGTATAAATATCTCAATAAGCATACCGAAGAATGTTGTGCATCGACATCTTCCTTTAATACAATAATATGGGAATCATAATAAAATATTTTCAACCCAGTACAATTTTTCCACAATATGACTGAAGCTTCAGATTCCTTTCTTTGATTACAAGAAAGATTCCTAAGAACCATCTTTTTAAAGATACTGCGAATGATAACTTCTGTAAGCTGTTTGAATAATTGAAAATCAACTTGAGTTAGAGTTTAGAAACCCTAAATAGAAAAAACAGTTACCCGAGAGATATGAGAAGCCCTAACCAAATTTCATTTTTTCCAATAAATAAAAAAATAGATTCAAATAATTTTATCCTTCAAAATCTTCTATACCTTGCTTCTTCAAAAGAAATATTACAACCTAAAACAGCAAAAATTCCTCACCTTGTTGTCGAAGACAAAGTCAACTGTAAGAATACATGAAGCTGAGTTGAGAACCCACTGTCCAGCTGACAAATAAACACTTCTATAGTCGGAGCTCAACATTTCAACCATGTATTGCTAACCAAGCTCATACATTGAGCTGAGTCTATAAAACCACTACATACTATCAAGAAATCCAACCGTCATTGCAGAGACAAGCAACTCCATGGCGACTAGGGTTTCAAAATGGAGCAACAATAAAACTGCCCTAAAAATTCATTCTTTCAAGTCTGTCGAGGACTTTATCAAATTCAATTATGATTTGAGGTCCGAGAAAATCAAACACAATGATTAATACACCATCATAATGCCTTAGAGTCTGATGACAAAAGAATAATAATTCCCAACATTATAATGAGCTGTCACAGCCACATGTATGCTTTGCCAATTATGGTTGTCGCCCTTTTTCAAAAAAGACTTGTAATAATAAAAAAATTTAGTGCCCAATGCCATATAATATTGATGTCACTGCCATGTGATTTTAACAAAGATAACTCCAAAATGAACTAAAATAACCACCCGATATGCCAAGGTAATCAACAATACAATGTGCCAAAAGAAACCAATTAAGGTTTATATTATATGCCACATTAAATCAATCAAGATGCTTATGAACACCTTAATGTTGATTATCATAGGAAGGCTTGTATAGAGAAGTCGCCTTATAATGCCCATGTAGAGAAATCAAAGAACCATTGACATAATGATATTGTCAAGTCAAAAATGCCATGAGATATGCAATATAAATGTGCATAAACACATTAAAATGTAACAAGAAAGACCAAATGACCTTAGTCACTTGAGAAATGATTGTTTTGACAAACTAAACTTGTACAATGCCTTATCATATGATCCTGAAAAATGATCGATTCTGAATAACCTGAAAGTGAAGTAGCATCAATCTAAAAAACCAAGTTTTATCAACATGTAAAGATGACAATCAACCAATATGCTAAACAAGTAAGCAAGTGTCATCATGTATACTGTGTGTGCCATGATCAACCTGAATACCTTGATCACAACATCATGCATCCTTTCCTTATATATGATGTTCATGTCAGATGCACTTCTGATAAAATCTCCTTGAAATATGTATTTGACACAATGCCAACAGAGAAAACTTTATAAAGCATTATACCTTGCTAGAAGACTATATGCTCATTGTCCATGATGTCTAAGAATCCTGACTTGTAGCATCTTGAAAAATAAATACTGTCAGTACAAATATGCATCAAGAGCCAAGGAAATCATGATATAAGTTGAACCAAAACATATGCCACCATGATTGGATCATCCAATCTGTATAAATCGTGTGTATGTACTATACAAATCTTTTGTCACAGTGTTAGAGATAAATAAAGACAAATTGAGCATAAGCAACTGAATACACCATCTGCATATCACATGCCAAACAACCAATTAGCATCCTCGAAACCAATCTTGCACATCATGTAGCTTGTCAATGTCAATCAAAGAACACCATTATAAGAACCAGTTTTGTCATCAAGGACAAACATCACAAACACATCAAGTCAACAACCTTGTAGACTTCTCACTCTTTTAGGACTAGAAAGGTCTGTATGCACAAATTCCAACAATTTGGTAGAAGATTGTTCTTTATCCTTGAAACATATTCTTGTTTTTTTTTCCAATTTTATATTCCTTGTAGATAACATTGATAGGCTTTGTAATCCTTGGAAAATCTCTTAATGCTTGAACTAAACTGATCCTAACCAAATTATCAAAATTGATGTGACACATCCTCCTATACCATAACCAACTTTCATTAATCTTAGTCATAAAGCAATGACCATCAACACCCTTGAGCTAATAAAAATTTCCATCTGTCCTCTTTCCAGTAGCAATCACAGTTTTGGACCCTTTTCTGATCTCACATCCATCATCCTGAAACATAAGATTATATCCTTTGCTACACATTTATCCAACATTCAAAAGGTTGTGCCTTAAAACCTTGACATAGTAAACATCATCATTATTATGCTTGTCATCAAAATTGATTGAACCTATTCTACAAATATTAGAACCTGAATCATCTCCAAATCTAACAAGTCCTCCATCATATTTTTCAAGTTTAACAAACTTAATCTTGTCTCTAGTCATATGATTTGAGAAACCACTATCAATGATCCAATAATTATTATGTTTTCTAACATGAAAATCAAATACAAAAGTACCTTCAACCTTAATCTTTGTTTCATTTGTCTCCTTTGTCTCTGGAGCACTTTCCTTCACACATCTTTCATAGTTAGTAGAAACAGATTCATCTTTTAAATCCAAGAACAAGCATTCAACATCATCAAGATCTCTATAATCAAATTCATCATCCAAAATACCAAGAAAAAGCATTTATACTTACTAGTACCTCTTCTCATCATTCTCACAAAATTAGCCTCCACATCATCAATATCTTCCTAAATTAGTTCTTCAGTCTTCTCTGTTTTAGCAGCCTTAAAAGTAGTCTCAATCTTTGCACCATTGTTAGTACCAAACTCTCTCATCTCAAATGCAGTTAAAGAGCCATACAATTGATCTCTAGAATATTTATCTAGGTTTTGAGATTCCTCAATAGCAACAACTTTATAACTGTAATCTCTAGTAAGGGTTCTAAGAATTTTCTTTACCACTTTATCTTCTTTGACCTTTCCTCCAAGACCTTTGATTGCATTGACAATTTCATCAACTCTCTGCATGTAGCTTGTGATATTTTCCTCTTTAGACATTGACAGGTTCTCAATTGTGTCTTCAGATTCTGCATCTTAGCTTGTTTGACCATAATATCTCCTTCATAAATAATTTCCAACTCATCCCAAATTTCTTTAGCAATTTCAAATCCATAACTTTCACTAATTTAGAATTTGCAAGACTACTCAAAAGAACAAACCTTGCTTTACCCTTTGTTTCATAGGTCTCATCACTTGTGCTTAGTCCATTTGCAGGTATAGTGTAATTAGTCTTCACTGCTTGCAAAACATCATATCCAAGGTAAACTAGATAGCCTTCCATCTTCACTTTCTAGAATACATAGTTTGTGTCATCAAACATAGTGATCTCCTTCTTGTTCACCATCCCAAATCTACCTTAAGTTGTTAAGATTTTCTCCAAGGAACCTTGCTCTGATACCAATTGTTGAATGAACAAGAAAAGTGAGAGGGGGGTGAATCATTTTTATCTTACCAAAACATTTAAACCCTCATTAATATCCAGATCCACATGCATTCATTAAACCCTTAATCTGTTATGAAGTTTAAACATGAAAAGTAGATAACAAAAACTTAAACAACTCAACACCAAACACAAGAGAACACTAGATTTACATGGAAAATCCAAGAGGGGAAAAACTACGATGAAGATTAGCTCACAATATAAGTAATAGCAAAATCGGTTACAAAAGGCTCACTGCCAGAATATGACACACTATCCAGAAACGCTCACAGCCAAGGCTCACTGTCGGAGTATAAAAGGAAGATAGAGAATAAATGTTACACAAAGAACATTATCTCAATGCAATAGAAGACCCACCATAGTAGCTCTAACACCTTCACGGTCTATTTGAATGATTGCAGACACCTTATGCTCACTGCATCTGGTAATCCAACACTTAAAAGTATGCATTGCTCTACTCAATTTCACATCACTCGGATCATACACTTCGAACATTCATTTATCTTGACCTCCTTCAACAATTCAACTCATACTTATATTGTCCTCAACCATGAAACCCTCTCCAAGGTTTGCAACACACCTCAAACGTGCAAATTCAAATTAAGTCGGTGCCAAAACATTCCCACGGTGGATAGGAATGAATACGGAACATACAAATCCTTACTTAGGACCCAAATCTATCCTAACACACCTCAACACACTTCGCATGTAGTGAAAACACCAGGTCGGTTGTTACCTGTACAAACACCATTAAAATTTCAAGCACATGCTTCCTTTGATCAATCCATATCTTCCGGACAACAAAATTCACTTGAACATGATCCAAAAATATCTTAAAAACTAACAAACTCCTTTGCAACAAATTTAACCTGAAGAATGTACACACCCAGTACATCCAGACAACACTGTTGCACACTACAACTCAGAAGACCTTCTTCCAGAACACCAAACCACGAATCCTCTTGACACGGGCAAGAGACCAACACCATCAACTCTCACTCAAAACCACAAGTCCTAGAACACAACTGGGGAGAAACGTGGAGCAAAGACATTTCTCCCAAACACATATGTAATGCACAGTTCACACACTGGTAAACATATAGTTTTGTGCACAATGATCCAAAAGCCCAAATTTTGGATATAGAATCTTTGATCACCTCTAACCAACATATTTGAACCACACAAGCAGATCTTCCACCTAGAAGAAATGCAAAACAAAACCAAAACACCTCTGCACAATACATAACAATATTGCAACAATCTTTCTCAACCACTACATAGTTGACACCAATGACAACACAAGCTTGTTGAAATCAATGACAACACCTTCATACTTACAATAGGCCTTTGATGGTGATAGTAACTTGAATGAAAAGGATTGGGGGTCCCTCCCCCATGATAATTTAGAGCAACACCTTCTTTAGAATGACTAGACTTAACCACATCCCTTTGTGGGTTTGGGAGAGGGAAAGTATTATTGACATCTTGATTTTTTGGATTCTTTTGGGTTGGTAGATTTGGGGTAAACCCCCTTAAATTTTCTTGATTCTAGAGTTAATGATGACTTTGATTAGCTAGAATTTTTTTTTTTTGTAAAATAATTTAATGATTCTTTAATCTATTTTATTCTTTTTACCAAAAAACATGATCTAGTACAAGTAAAATAGTTATATTTCCTCCATACCAATTCCTCAATATATGGATTTAAGGAAGCTAAAAAAACCATCATAAAAAATACCATGGTGCAAACATAGTCTCAAGATACCATAGTGTAAATTATCATGAATCACTACATAAGGGTGGTTCTAAAATAGAAAGTAACTCCTTTTAAACATTGATGTGCCATAGGTTCCATCATAAGATGCTATTATGCTCACTTTGCCATCTCTAGGTGCTCCATGAGTGCAATGATTTTCATTTTCATTACTTATCTTGAGAAATATGCTCCATAAATCCCAATCCTCAACCTCCTTTTGTAACTCCTTTAATTCAATTCCATTACAACAATATCTCACATAATCTAAAAATAATAATAAAATAATATCCCTAAAATCCTCATGGGTGTTGAAGTTTCCCATTCCAAGAAAGTTAGAGTATTAACAATTTACATTAGGGTTATATTTGAATATCACACTATCCTAACAATGTAATATCCATCTAATGAATAATAAGGGAATGGATCTATCTCACAATGTGTTATGTGAATGTAAGTATTATTTATTTATTTTCATGTATAATATACTGCATTTTTTCTATTTTTCCTTCTTATTATGTTACACTAGGGTTAACTTTTAGGACACAAATAATACAAACAATGGGTTTCTATTTTATGTCAACTCTTGGCTTTATTGTCGGGACATTAGTTGTTGATGCACAAGGATGAATCATATAAGGAGAGAAAATTGTGGAAATAAATAATTTAATGGAATTAATTATAGATGGGAAACATAGGTGAATGATTATGGTAGAGCACTCTAAATCCTAACTCTTAGCAAGGTTAGGTACTTAGGTGGTTACTAATATTGGGGGGATCCTAAAGAGATGTGGTTCTTGAGTCAAATTTGGTTTATATTTTAGTGATGAATATAAGGATATTAAGGAGAACAAACTAAAAAATCAATGTATAAAGGTGATAGCAATAACGTAATAGATATTTCTTATGAGATTAAGATGGGTTATAAGGAGAGAAAGGAGACTATCCTTCTTAAGAAGAAGAGAGATGAAGAAAGGATAGAAAAATAGACCCAATAAAGGGAAGAAACATACCAAAAAAGAATGACAAAGATATAGATGTCGGAGTTTATGATTGAACCCTCACAACTATTTTAAGGTCACCTACAATTAAAACATCCTATCATAGAAGAGAAAAGAAACTAATTCACTATGAAGCCTAAGGTTTCATTTGATGCAAAAAGATAATTATTATAATATGTAATGAAACCCTTTTTATGAAGACAATGATGAAACTCTATATGAGGATATAATTAGATTGTAACATGTGTCCTAATCCTATGACTTGAGATATATATATATATATATATATATATATATATATATATATATATATATATATATATATATATATATATATATATATATATATATATGACCTAAGTAACTCAAGTATACTAGAGTAACTAGGCCATAATAACAATTAAGTCGGTGATTTACCTTTTTCCACTAACACTCCATTATGCAACCTAGGGATTATGATGAAATGCATGGAAGAACTAATGATGAAAGATGGATGCATAGATGGTCCCCATCTATAAGAATTGATGAGGTACCCATGTACAAATAAATAAATCTCTCATAACTAGAAAAAACAAGAAAACTTGATGGGAGAAACTCCTCCCCAAAAGAAAGAAAAAATGTAAACTAACATGTACATGTGATCGAAGAAAGGAGCACTCAACATGACTCCTCATAGACTACTTATATCATAAATTAATAATATAGAACCTCACCATAGGAGAGAAAAGGTGAGACTATGTATCACCGACAAAGAAGTAATTCATGTGTTAAAGGCGAATACTCAAATAAGAATGTTGAAGATTGATGTCGGAACATCCCGAGTGATCGGAAATCCACATCAACCAAATTGGTTTCAGTTTGATTTCATTTTTGGTTTGAAATTTAATTTAGGATTTGGTTTGGAGGCGAAATAAATTGACATTTTTGTCATTTTCAATTGAAAAAATGTCTTATTTTAATTCATCTTTTCAGTTTGATTGTTCGTCATAATAAAATGAACAATCAAATCTAATTTTACCAGACATAATCTCTCCTTCATGTTTCTTTATAATTTAAATTCGATTGAACAAATAGATTGTTGGTTCACCAATAATAAATAAATCAAATTTTGTTGCTAGTGTGGAAATTTCAGTGGGATCACACCTATAGAATTTGAAGAGAAAAGAATCAAATGAGTCATATGAAAAAAGAAGATAGAATCCTATTATTAAAATGAAGATTGGAAGAATAAGAGGAGTCACGCCAGGAACACAAGAAATATTTTTAAGTTAAAAAATGAAAGGATAAAATAATGGCATGAAAAGAAATAGAAAAAGGCACGTAACTACAGGAAAAGAAGAGGAAAATTAATAGACAAAAGGAGAGGGGCATGACAGCTGATCAAAGAAAAACAAAGATCAAATTTAATAAAAAAATACAGATGGGAGTGGAAAAAGGAGGGGTTGCGCATAGTATAGAGGGTGTTTAACAATCTAAAATAAAAAAAATAAAAACAGAGAAAATCCTGTGTGCAGGAAGGGGTACGCTGCAAAGAAGAGAAGAGAAGATTACAGGAGGAGAATCCAAGGAGGTTGCATAGAGGAATAAAACAAGAGTAAACAAGGTGGAGCAGCTGTCTAGATTGTATAATGCAGGCTGTGACTAGGGAGGCAGGAGAAATGGAAACTCAGCTAAAAAGCATTTAATTTATGCCAAATGAAAGGTGTAAATTGAATAAAAATTTCGGTGAGATGCATGATCAACCATCCGAACGAAAACAATCTCACTATTATGCAAATATCTAATAATCATTGAATTTGGTGTGAACTCAATGATATTCCTTGATACATTGTATAATATAATTGATGGAAAGGAGATTGATTGACAACGAACACAAAGTACATCATTGAAAGCGCCATGTCCCCTATCAATAAATAATTCCACAAATAATCACATATGTGTTGTTCCTCAACAGTAGTTTTGATAAAATACAAAGATCAAATGAAGAGAACATACCCTATGATCAAGCCATATGATGTGAGGCTCTCGAATTAAGAAGCCATCTCCTTGATTGAAGATTACTAGATGCAAAATGTGCATCCCCTTTGATATTTTTTGTCCCATTTTCCACTCTAGTTTTCCTTGATTGTGTAGATGAAGATAATGTGAAAGAAGAGGATGCATTGGATGACATAGATGAAGGAAGTTGGATATTGTTCCTGTAAAGAACATGTTTCAATTGCTAAATCTATTTTGCATAATATTGATGCTCATCATGTCCCCTTTTTTTTTTGTAATATGCACATTTTGGTCTCTCCTTCCTAGATGATTCCCCTTTAGAAGAGGAAGAAGACTTAGGGGTAGCCTATGTTTGTGATTCCTTTGCTTGCTCATTGTTTTTGAAGTCCTTTTTTGTTTCTTTCCTTTGCTATTTGAAGGTTTTTGATCTTTTGTGCTTTGATTAGCAATAAGAGCCTATGGTTTTGAAGACTTCAAAGTATCCATATATACAAATTTTCCTACTCATTGGTGAGTGATATAGAAAAATCATGAAGTGAAGGCATCCTAAATGCAATACCAAGAGCATCCCTAGTAGCATAGAATGTAGAAACAAAAAATGAATAATCACGACCAAGTTTTTCTATGATGGAAATAATCATCTGGGTGTCCTATTACTCAATACCACACTATTTCAATTGCAATATGAGTTATTTGAGTTTGGTGATGAAGTCCCAAATGCTATCAAGATTTGTATAATTCAAACCAATAAGTTCATTCATTGAAAACCTTTCAAAGTATCTTGCTTCCCAAATAAGTTTTTCGACTAAGTCAGTATTTGATTTTTTTGTAGTGAAAGACTCAATGTGAAAAGGAGATAAAGTGAAATGGACATGCATAAAGTTCCATAGGCTTCATCACACACATTATATCACTTTCTCTTTTCTACAATTATTGTTGGTTCAAGTTTTGTACCCATGGTAACTCGGTATAACTCCAATTTCTTCATATGTATCTCCATTTATTTTTTCCACCCATAATACTTGCTGGGGTGAGTGGAGCAATTTGGGTTTGATCCATGATATTTACTAAAAAATACATTAAATGGAAAGAGAAACAACAATATACCCCTCATTCAAAAAAAGATCACTTTTTTGTATTTTTTCCAAAAACCAAACCAAAGTAGAAAACTTAACTTCTTATGGAAATAATAGGTGCATAGTAAAATATATGGAAAATGGATTAGATGGATATGTAGAGCTCAGAGCTAGATTTTTGACACCTATTCATTTTCAAACATATGTATTATATAGGTATTTAATGGTAAGTTTTGAGATGTTAAAATTAAACCTACTCTTCGATAAGGTGAAAGCCTTGTTCTAAAACCCAAGCTGACCTAATCTTGCACAAACTTTTATCGTTTGAATAGACATCAAACATAAGATATATTGAAACCTAGCACCTACTACAAACTTTAAAGTAGATCTATGGTGATTGATCTTTGAGAAGGGAATGGGTGGTTATGATAAAACTATAGGGATTTGGTTTGATATTGTAGGTTGCATTTAATTAAAAACTCATAGTTTTGGGTGGTAAAATGTGCCACTATCTTAGTCTGAAGGGAACAGATGCAATAAACTTTACCTTGTTGGCTAGTGCTCATGCATTTACTCTCTTTAAATCTAGCGCTTTGTTGACTTTTGTGAGAAAAATGCATTTGTTTTATTTTCTTAGTGTACTAATGGAAGTCTACATTGAAAGAGAAGCTAGCTATGACAACACGGATATTTTCACCTCATCATGATATATAAGAAATGTACATAAAGTTTGAAGATATTATTCATTTATAAGTGTTTACATAAAAAAAATAAAGACTTTTATTAGATGATATATTTTATATATTTTTTAATTCTTATAAATAGATACTATTGACTTCAGATTTCTAATAGAAATTATTGATGGACATTGAAGGTGTCACTATGAAATGACCCAAGTGCATTGTGACTAAGCACTTAGTAATATCTTCTTTAAAGGGAATATCTTTCTAATTTTTTAGACTAGTTAAGGCCGTATAACTTGTATTTTATCTTGCCTGAATTGTATGGCGTATAGCTACATGAGCAAATTCTAAAATATAAAATTTGTGAATATCTTGTTATATGAATAGTTGTGTTTGTGAATGCGTGTTAGTCTCCATTAAAATGGGAAATATAAATGTCAACATTTTCTAGAAAATTGTGACCACATTTAATATAAGTGTGGGTGTGACATTTTGACTCTAGTAGTCTTAAATGTGTGACCCAACTTAAGGATATATATCAATTTATTCATTTAATAATGTCTAGCTTGTGTTTCTTTGACTATTAGGTTCTAGGGTTGAGTATATGTGTTGTTGAGAAAAGTTTTGTATTGTATATTATATGTGTCATTTTGGGCTTTTGTTGGTTGTTTGTATCAAATAGAGTAATTAATTATATGAGATCAATGTTAAGGATTATGTTGTAGTGTTTATCAGGATTATATTGTAGTGTTTATCATTGGGTTATACTACAAATTATATATCTTCATTGTATTTAGCTATTGTGTTCTTTATATTTAAGATGTGTTATTGTATGGATGATGGATATACATCTTTACATTTTTTAAGTTTGATTATTATTGTTTTTTTTGGATCATTATGTAGATGAGAATATTAAGAACATTATTAGTAAAGATTTATATATTAGTGTCAAGTAAATTTAATGAGTTAAGGCTTTGGGATTTAAGTAATGTTTGTAGTTTTAATATTTGAATTGTATTAAATATTTAATAGATATATATGATGATATTGCTATTAGGATTCAACTGTGTAGTTTTACAAGTCAAACTCATTGACCCATATTTCATGAGTAATGGTTCACAAGAACCCATCTCTCATGATAATGAATGGTCCACTTAGCACTCATTGCATCTAGGTGATGCTCACAGAGGTGAAGCACTAGGCCTTCCCATGAGGTCATCCATCCCAGTACTACTCTAGCTCAAGTGCACTTAACCACAGAGTTTTCCCCAAGGTTAAGCCCACTTAGCTTGCAACCCCATGTGACACACTGTGAGCTTAACCTTGGGGAAAACTTTGTGGTTAAGCACGCTTGAGCTGGAGTAGTACTGGGATGGGTGACCTCTCGGGAAGGCCCAATGCTTCACCTCTGTGAACATCACCTAGATGCAATGAGTGTTAATTGGACCATTCATTATCATGAGAGATGGGTTCTTGTGAACCACTACTCATGAAACATGGGTCAATGAGTTTGACTCGTAAAACTACATGGTTGAATCCTGATAGCAATATCATAATTTGACACACTATGGAAAATACCTCCTACTTATCAGATATATGAGTTTTATTCATATTTTGGTATATAGAGATTATTGTTGTCTTATTTTTGGTAGAGGTTATCTTGATGTCTAGATAGGTGCTTGGGCTAGTTTTGAAAATCCTTAGATATGGTCCTATAAAATATAATGTCTTCCACAGGTGATTGATCTTATAAATTATATTATGTAGGAAAAATTTAGGTTTTTTGTGGATATTGTTACATCTTTATAAATTTAGCTAACTAAGAAATTATAATCATAATTTATTGAAAAGATGTATAGAGCTATTCAAAGGAATTGTGTATTCACCATTATTATTTAACATTTAGATACTGTTGTATTTGATATTTCCACATCAAAAAAATGATAAGTAATACTTGTGATTCATTTGAAAAAGTTTTAAAAAAAGATTCCTAAGAGAATTGGAACTATATATATGCACTTTAAGTTTATGATTGTTTGAAATTTTGTACAAAGAGTTTAAGGATAAAGATATAGTTAATTGTATAACTTGAAATTTATAATACTTAGTGTAGACACCTCAATTCTAACATTATATTCTAAAATTAATTAAAATTCTAAATTTTAATTAATTATTCTATCTTGATCCTATAATTAATTAAATATGGTATTTAATTAATTATCCTATTTTCCTTCCTAAATTAATTAAATATTGTATTATCTAATTAATTATCCCACCTTTCTTTTAAATTAATTAAATATTTAATTTAATAAATTTTCATTACTATATTATTCTTCTAAGGTTAAATTATTTATTTAAGGTAACCTTAAATTTCCTTCCCAAAAGCCGCTAATTAATTAATCCTAAATTAATTAATTAAATCTCACTTCATTAATATCCACTTAGCCCTTTTCCCCAATTTTAAATTTCTCCAATACCACATGTCATTTCCCCTCATATACTTGCTTCCTCATCTATCTAATAAATGTCACCTCCATCTCATTAAATTTGCTAAGGACAAATGTCACTTTTTGAGTTGACTTTGTATGGGGCTATCTCTC
Source organism: Sequoia sempervirens (assembly GCA_007258455.2). Lineage (NCBI taxonomy): Eukaryota > Viridiplantae > Streptophyta > Pinopsida > Cupressales > Cupressaceae > Sequoia > Sequoia sempervirens. The sequence continues at coordinate 10,190 of VDFB02047095.1, read as the reverse complement.
TCCTCTACATAAAATCTAATTTTAAATTACACCCCCACTAACCTCAATCCCTCACATGATAATTGTCCTCATTCTCTTTTCTGAGAGCACCTCTCAACATGAGCCCTTGATCTTGTGGCAAGATTTTAGCCCTCCATCCACTTGAGTCTATATCTATAAATAAAAGCTCTCACCCTCCATTTCTCATCAAGTCTTGAGTGATATCTAGATTATGATAGAATTATTATAATGAGGAATCCACATTAGTAAAAAAGAGAGCAAATCATTAAGTTTATTGGGTGCAAAGCTTGTGTAGCTCAATCATGGAGATTAAAGGGTATTGAGGTATAACTATTTGCATACTTTGATTTATGTTTCTTTCTTGTTTTATGCTTCAATCCTCTTTAATAACTTCATTTTGGTATGCTTGGTGGGACCCATGTCCCTTTTCTAACTTTTTGCTTGAGTTTTGTTGAGGTTTTGAGTTGCAGGTTCCATTTTCATGCTCAACTCTATAAAACCATGCTTGCATAGCAACAAGTCGTGCTTCCATGATGACTTTCGGTGCCCATGTCACATAAAGATGTACATTCGTGTTGATTCCCTGTGCCTCTGAAGTGACATTCAACACCTTCGTCTCATAGAATGGTGCTTCTATTCCAGTATGGAGTTGTTTAATATGAGCTAACCCTCATTTTGTTTTGCAGATCTTTAGGGTTTTCTAGGTTACTTTACAATAATTTCACTCTTTTTAGATTCTTTAATTGCAGATAGCATTAGGCTCTAATTGTAACAATCATTTTCACACTCAGAGATTAGGGTTTTATTATAAGTTTTTTAAAAAGAACTAACAAGCAACAAGAAAGCTTTATTTTCACATTTAATCATTAATATTAAAAAGAACAACAACAAACAAATTATGATTTTCACATTTGATCATTATATTTAAAAAGAATAAAAAACAAATTTTGGTTTTCACATCTAAGGTTAGGGTTTAATCATACATTTTTTAAAAGTGTGAAAGAAGAACAAAAATAATCTAAGTTTATTTTTCTTAAGTATTTTCTAATCACAACAACAATTTTGGAAGTTTTTAAGAACATAATAAGGTTAAAATATACTCATAATATTCTTCTATAAGCAAACTTTTACCTCTATGTAGTTGCGCCTCCACAAATTGTTGTCATGCTTGTGAGTTGACAAGTGGCACTTTCACTATGTTTTTCGATGTTTGCATACTGTCTATCAACACCAATGTTGTGACTCGTCACACCCTTTGCGGTGAATAACAATGTTTAGATTAGATCCTAAGGCTTTTCTAGTTTTGTGTGTATGCTCTCCCTTGCACTTAGTGTGATCTTGGGGATCAAAAACACCTAGAATTGTCCTTCCCTTTAGGAGGCCTACTTGGGGGTTTCATCACCCCAAGGGATGATCTCAACCACGTGTTGTTGATGGGGTATATAAAGGGAGGAGAATGAAATTTGTACCCCAATATAGTTGTGTCGTGTCTAGCAAAGCCTTGACGTCTAGATAATTCTAGTACAAGAGGTGCAGGGTTGGTCTGAGCTTCCTCGCCGAAAGTTCTTGACCCACACTTGTGACATACTAGTGTTCACAGTTGTGCCTCATGTACCCTTGTGGTATTTGTAGGATTCCCCTAGAGAACTTGTAAATCCTATCTTGAGACCATTCAATCGTAGCTCAATCTAGTGTAGGGTACAATTGATCATGCCCAAAGTTACTCACCATGTATGACCTTTTGTTGAGGTGACACATAACCCTTGATTGGGCCTTGTCCTTCTAAGGTAAGGGGTGTAAATTTGGTACATAACCTTTACATACCCTAGGTTACCCATTCAATTGGGAGTATTAGCCTTTGGCTAGTGGGCCCATATTGTCTATAATCCCACTTGACTAATTTTAGGATTGTGCTAATGTGATTGATGTGTATTCATGTGCTAAACTAGTGATAAGCCACTCAACATGACTAGCTAAAAATAACATTTCACCCTAAAATAAGTCAAAATAGTCGGCCAATGTGTTTTTGTGTTTCCATATCTCTTTTCAAAACTATCACTGTGAAACTATGCTTTTGTCACATCTAGCTACGACTGCGCTTTATAAAGCGTTTCTTACGCCTAAGCTTGAAATTGTTCTTATATTTTATTAGACTATGTGTTTTCCTATAAACCGTTCCTATGCTCTATAAAGTTGTGCTTGTGCTCTACCTGTCAAACTGCACCTGCGTTATGTAAAGTTGCGCCTACGCTCTGTCAAATTGCACCTGTGCTTTGTCAAGTTGTGCTTGCATTTTATCCTAAAATCAAAAACTTTCCACAAGTTCCCAACATATATCCTTGATCATAAATCCATATTTTCCAATTCTATAGTATGACCATAGGCATGTCCCCTATCATCATCCCCTTATCCAATTTTCCCTTTTCACCCTTCTTACCATGTGGACTTATTACCAATCTACATTTCTTAGCTATCACATCATCCTATCCATTCTTCTCATTTTAATATTTTATCCCAAACATCCTAATCATTAAAATCCTAATCATCCCTCCATCTACATCCTTACAAATCAAAATTTTATCAAAATTTCTAGATCTAGATCCTTACATTCTCATCCTCTAACTTAGGTGTTTCTTAATAACTTTCCTATCTTAAGTAGCACTCTTTGTTAGCCCATCACTTTGAATTATTTAACTTAAGGATTTGGCTCCCTTGAGTTAAGTTTTTTAAAGAATCCTTTATCCAATCTTGCTTAGGAACTTTCCTATCTTAAGTAAGCAAGGATACATCCCAAAAACATTTCATCTCTAAGGGTCTAGATCTCTATCTTAGATACAAGGTTTGATTTTTTATCCCTAAACTATCCACTACCCCCAATCTTTCATCAAATTATCCATATCACTTATAAATTTATCCTAATCCAAATTCTAAGTCCAACCTACCTAACCACTTCCTCTCCAAACCTATCCATAAAATACCCTAAGATCACCTCTCTAAAAGAATCCTCCTTTTGCATGCCAATCACTAGAGAACAAGCTAAAAGGAAAATGGGTTCCCAAGAGAATGTCACCATTGAAGACATCACCAACCAACCTACACTTTCCCATGATGAAGAAGCATGTGTATACCAACCAGAATACTCTCTTAGATTGTAGGCCTTTGCTCAAGATCCCCATAACCAAGAAATGATGCAAATAACATATGAACTTGACAAGGATACCATTTTATTAGACCTTTTATCCAAGGGAGCTAGACTCTCACCCAACTTTGATATCTCACAAATTAGGAGGAAAAATCCTTCTAATAATCCATCATCATCCAGTCACTTTTTAAATAATATTTTTGGGTCACAACCTAAACCCAACCATCACCTTTACACATCTACATCTCAACCAAAATTTGAGAAACTTATTTCATCTTCTTTTTAACTAAGACTTAATATTCCTTCTAATACCACATACACATCTACCCACCCTACCATACCTATCCAAGCCCTCACTACATTAATTAATGCTAACTTCATCTAACCACAAAAATCCCACACCTTTACATACCTACACACTAATCAACATACCATAAACACTAATCATTGTACCCTTGCAGTGTAGGAAATTGTATACTTTTACAATTTCACACTATGTTTGGGTCCCTTAATTTATTGGACTTAATTAAGCTTCTTATTTACCAAATTATACATTCCAAAGCCTTATTTTCCTATTTTCTAAAAGGAGAACTGACATTAAATAAATGCAATCAATAATTAAATTGCCATGGAATATGGCTGTCATATACTTATGGGACAAGACCCATTTGACCATGGTTGAATGGGTCTCCTTTAAGTGCCAAGAGCCATTTTAAAATATGTTTTTGGTGGTATTTTAATGATTCAAATCAAATTGTAAGTGTCGGCTTTTAGAATCTAATTTTTGGGAAATTAGATAAACACCTATAAATATAGTCTTTTTATCATTTGAAATCTAACATGCATGATCAAATATTTTTAAGAGAAAATATTATTTTCAAGAGCATAATTGAGCATTCAAGAGCATATTTATTAGTCATTTGTTGTAGTAATCAAGATCCTAACATTTTTTTCAAGTCTATGTGTTCATGTCATCTTGTGAAGGCTAATATGCACTATTGAGCCTAAAGCATCAAAGCATTTCAAGTATCCAAATCCATCAATCAAAGCAAGATCAAGTTCCTTGGAGTGATGTGTTTGATGAAGAAGTGCATAATGAATTGAATTTATTGTTTTCCACTTCTATGAATTTAGATGGGGGCAACAGTGATGATCCTCCTAGAAAGAGTAACCCACCATGTGTTGAACCTGGTGATTGTCCTAGTATGACACTTATTGTAGTCCCGTTGGCTAGTTATACACCTTTCGTATATGATGAACAAGATTGGGATGTGAATGACTGGATTTAGGTTGCCTCGCATGTGACATACTCTCTTTCTTTTCTTTCCATGTTCCTTGTGATTGCATGTATGTGATGTGATCCCCCATATTGTGCTCCTTGGCATGTCTTTATGTTTATGAGCTTTCTTTGGATGACTCTTGTTACTCCATTGGTGCAAGGATACAAAGAAAGTGATTATGTTGTGATATTCTTCTATTTGTATCTTCATTCTTCTATTTGTTGTAAACATTGTCTTTTCTTTTGTCTTGTGTTTTCCTTTTGGGGATGATGCAAGGCCTCGATACATCTAAGTTTCTTCCATGTTGACCCAAAATATTTTTCTTTTCTTTCGCTCTCTATGTGTCATTCTTCTTTTGTGTTCATTGTTCTATGAGTATTTGGGGGAATGATGATGGTCCCAGACTCTATTATATCACTATAGCAAAGACATATGTTGATCGCAAATCATTAGATCCCTTATGTGTTATCTTTTGAGATTGCATGTGGGGGAAACCCTTAATGACACAAATTTATTTGGAAACATATCATTGGCATAGGGCTTTCCAAATGAGCTCTCATTTCCTTTTTATCAATTGGCATTTATCATTTCTACTTTAAGGTAATTTCTCATAGCATGGTGTTTAGTAATTTCTTTAAAGTGGGGGCATACATTGGCATTATTTCATTTTGACATTTGCACCTCCTAAGGTGAGTTTCATTTCTAGTTTGACATTTTAGCTTCACTTTTGTTCACGAGTTGGACTTAGTGTAGCGTTCGCATAACACATTGACCATTTTGTGTCACCTTATTAAAGTTATCAAGGAGTATGAATTTTGGTATGGTTGACATATGGGAACACACCTGTAGACCTGGTGCGTTTGTCCCATCTGCCACCCCTTTTTATGGGTACACACCTTGTAGACCTAGTGTGTGTTTCTAATTTTTGTCTTTGGGGCTCACCTAGTGTATACCAAACTGCAATAGACCTTGTGAGTGTATTTTATGGACATGACATAACACAACTTGCTAGTCCATACTTTTTTTTCTTTTTTTACATTGGCTTTGACATTGTATGCTTGTGTATCTTGTCTTGTTGCACATATCTTATGTGCACATGTGTCCTTTGTGCTTATGTTGGTTTTCCATGGGATATTGGATTTTAGGGGCTTGTGCAACCTCCTTTATCTTTTCCATCCTATCTCATTAACTTTTGTGCACTTGGACCCCTCTTGACACATATTTGTCTACTTTAGTGTGAGTTTAAGCATAAGTTCATACTCTCACTAAAGTGGGGGCTAAATATAGTGTCAGAAATTGTATACCTTTACAATTTCACACTATGTTATAATTTATTGGACTGTTACCAAATTTTTTCCTCAGCTCAATTGGTGGAGATGGCTGAATGTTATCACATCATGAGGTGAAATTATAGTTTAAGTTCAATATTGTTTCACCTTATTATCATTATGCATTAAGTGACAGTTATGCATTTTAAAGAAGAAATAGAGTTTTCAAAGTGCCATTTAGATGTTGTAGAATTAAAAGAAGTACAAAGTTGAATAAATGAGCAAATAGCATTTCGGATAGCTCTCTTTTGTTACATCCCTAACTTTAACTCTGTTTTACTTTTTACTTTTGAAGTAATTAGTAGATGATTACACATGATTCAATGATTAGATGTTTATGAAAAATGTTTGGAGAAATCAATGTTTTCTTGAGTTATGTTTATTTCACTAAAATTGTCATGTGTTTAAAAGTTGTCAAGATGTGATGACTTCATGAGGGTTATGAAATGATTATTAATACAATAATATTTAGTTGGTGATGGAAAGTTGCATTCAGGAATCAGGTTTCCACCCTCCGAGAAAAGGAGGGAGAGCATCATTGGAGAGAAGGGTATAGATACAAGGAATATAGTAGGTTGTCGCCATCTTAAGTCTTGCATTGGTGTTAATTAGCAAACCTAGTTGAGTCAAATTGTGAGGGGGAGAGTACCTCGACCCCATTCACACATCTTGTCGAATAATGAATAATGACATTAGAATGCATTATTTATGCAATACTTTATTGGCATATGTATTTACATGTTTAACATGATCTATAAGAATATTTTATTCCTATTAGGAGAAAATGGAGGATTATGGGAGAGTGGTCAAAAGGACCAACTACTTCAGCCCTTGCTTGTGTGCAAAACTCGCTTTAAGGCAAAGACTTTGCCTATGTATCCGTGGCATGGTGGAGATATCAGGCTTAGCAAAAACGGTTCCAGTAAAAGAAAACAGTAATTTAGAATTGACTCCTTGTGATGAAGATGATGATAGTAAACGATCGTTGTGATTTATGAAAAAGGTTATTTACCTCTTGACTAAAGGTTTTGGAAAAGGAATAATATCCATGCTAGGAAGGATAACACTGATTATTTCAGCGAAATATCCACACTTATCAACTCGTACCCATGATGGCATGATCAATGATTGGTCATTGTCACTTGCTATGTCACCCACATGTGCCAGAGTGCTGTTGCAACCGCCGGTAGTGGCCTTAACTATCAATCAAGAAATGGTTATAATGGGTGAAGGCGTCAAGAGAAGGGATAGTTTATAACTATCGGGGAAGAGTGTGTAGAGAGGGGGGGACGAGAGGGCAGAAAAGAGTCCTTGGTTTGTTCATGGACATGAGCTTTGCAAGAAATAAGTTTAAATCAATATGCTTGTGATAGTATGACAGCGGGTTAATGGGGCAAAAATATTAGGACCCGTCTCTTGTCTACACTAAAAATACCATAGCTTAAGAGATGACTCATGTTGGGGTGAGAGTGAAGGAGAGTGCACAATAAGAATTGAAAACGACACCTGTTTGTGGGAGAGATCCATCTCTTGTGTGCATTTTAAGTGGCAGGAATAAGGGATGGGGCAGGAATGTCATTTGCTTCGAGGTGTCGAAAGCATCTAGAAGAAATCCATTCTTTGTACATATCATGCATTCATTGTAGCTCTGAGGAAAGATTCATATGGTGGGTGCGTACTGAAGGAGGAAGCTCGAGCCAGTGGGAAGACACTTAATGCTGTGACGTATCACAAGAAGGTCATCACAGACTGGAGGAGCCAATAAAATGTAACATTTGAGTATGTTTGGGAGAATTGCTCAGGTATGAATCGGCCCTATTACCTTGTGTGTTCACATAAAATCCTGTAGCTTAAGCGTCATTTTGGAAATGGAAATTCCTAAGAGATATAAAGTCTCAAAGACAAGGGTAAAGTCTTGAAATAAACGTAAAGTTGAGTGTCTTCATGTATATTGATATACATCTTGAGCTTTAAAGTCTATTCGACACTAACATTTAAATTCATTATGTCGTTCCAATTTATATCTAGTGTGGTTAACAATAACCAGAGATGAATCTCTCATTAGAGTGCCTATGCAATAATAAAGATATTCAGATTGCTCTGCTTTCCAAACATGAGAATAAGGAATGGATACGTTGACAAGCTTGTGCTAGAAACCCATTCATCGAGAGCAATAGAGAGATATTGATCTCTTTTGGAATATCCAAGATTGGAGATATGATAACACTTAAAGAATTTAACAACTATGTTTTAGATTATTCAGGGTATCGAGGAAACACTTGTATGAGTTCATAATTCATTTAAGATGAAAATAGTGAACATTGGATTATCAATAGGATTGTAATTATTGATATGTGAATAGAACCTCTAGGATTATTCAATTGACACTAGTCAAGGAATGGTTATTGTATAACGTATTCACATTCCTAGAGTAATGAGGAATTATATACAATCTAAGAGGTTTGGAGAAAACAGAGTGCATTATACTTATGTTGTATTGTCATATATTATTGAAATTGGATTTTAAGATAGTAATGGGTAACTAAGAAAAATGGATTAGATCCTTTAGTCTATGTTAAAGACCAGGATAGCTCTATAGATGAAATCTTGATAGTTCTCTCAAGGGACTTTTTGGATTATAAAATATAATCATGATATTGAAGTAAGGAGATTGCAACATAGAAAAGATTTCTTTGTAGGAAATAGAATTCCTCTTGTCAATTTTGTATTACATGTTAAGGAAATGGATGACCCACGAATGTGGAACCCTAGATAGCATTTGATAACATTGGTTGCTTATGTCATGGTTCTCAAGAGAGATAGAGATCTTGTCAATGTATTGATGTTGATCTTGTAGCCTTTATTGAACTTATTATAGAACTATGTGTACAAAGGAATTCCGTTATTCCAATACTTGGTATCATTGTCATAACCAAATTTGAGAAGGGGATGTTGGGAGACCAAAACTCAACCTACATGTCTATTGTACTTGAGATTGTTGTTATAGGTATATGCGACATACTTATATAAAGGATGATAATCATATGAGTTTATACCCTATCCTTATTTAAATGTGAATAAAATTGAGTAGACAAGGAAGTTGGAAGCAATTTATTATCTCTTACGAATCTAACCTATTAAGGTTGAAGGATTGAACTTAGTCGAAGTACTAACTACATGAGAAGTAACAACATTGATTAAGATATATATATATATATATATATATATATATATATACATATCAATGAGAATATTCCTTGAATATCATGCTTATTCATGTTATATGAAAGGTGAATTTGAGAAATGCTAAGTCGTCTGGGTAAGACTAGAAGTAATTGCTCTTATGTTTTGCTTTGTTAATGCTATTATCTTTGGAGAACAAGGATGTTTGATATTTCCATGGATTGGGTTAGAGAAGCTAAACCCTAGTATTGAAACAAGGAGGATATAGGAAATATGTAACGCTTATGTCATATATGACATTGTATATATATATGTATATTGATTGACAATGAAAGGTCGAGAAACCATGGAACAAAGCAGGAAGTCTTTATAATACCTTAAGAGATTCTACGATAATGTCAAAACTAGATTTAATGCATCAATATGTTGGGTATTGAATCTTGAGAGTAAAATGATAGGAAGTCATAAACCCTAGATATTGCAAGGATGCAATAAGGGACTTTTAAAAGGTTTGAAATACCTAAATTTTTCCATTGAATGAATATCCTAGATTAAGAATTAGTTCTAAGTCAGATTGGCTAAAATGGATTTTCTATAAAGACTAGTTTGTGTCTACAGTACTAAATAAAGTAAGTAAACTATAGGATGAGACAGCTCCAAGCGAGTGAGAGGTGAGTGTCTAGATGGCATGACCAATCAGAATGATCATACTTAGCTAGAAGAGAACTAGAGTTGTATGGTCGATTGAGTTTTGTAGGACACATCCCTAGGATTGAGATGGAGAAACTTGGCAGTTCCTTATATCTATACTCTTCGAGAAGGGCCGAGTCACTTCCAGTTAGGAAGTGCGTGGGGGACCACTTGAGTCCGTGGTTGGAGGAAAAGCACTCAGATGATGCTCTCCCTCTGTAGCAGTAGACTCTCTAAGGCTTGTGAAGATAGAGATCAACATTCCAGATGCAGTGAACTCCATGTTCTAGCTTACGACAGTCAAAACCTATGAGGTAAAACTATTCTTTATGTTAAGTGTATCTTATGTAATATAAATGAATATTGTAAGGAATTATCTTGATTCTAGTTATGATTGCATGTGAATTCAAGTTTGAATTTTATCTGGAAAAGTTATACTTTATTCTTGTGCTTATGCAAATGATAAAAGAAAAGAAAAAAATTCTCTCTCTTGTTTACTAAGTTGATTTACCTTCTAGTAAATTCTTGAGATTACTTGAGTATTAAGAAGAAGGTTGTTACATTGGT